>JACGDI010005728.1:1637924-1675148 GCA_014898725.1 Jacaranda copaia | reverse complement strand
TGAAAAACGATGCCGAATAATAGAATGACATGTTAAGGAGATTTTGTCTAACTAATAAGATTGACTGATTGAGATTACAAAATTTACTAAAAAAGATTTTAGAGAGAATACAAAATTTAATTACTAAAAAAATTTCAATCTAAGAAGTACTTTTCAGTTTTCACAAATTGTTTAACTATTAAATTTCACCTTATTTTTTTGACGAAATTACCATTGAATATCTTATATTAAGAAACTTTTTTATTTATTAATATTTAGTTTTAAATTTTAAAAATTTTCAACTGTATTTAAAAATATTTTTAAAAAATTATTTTCTATATTTTAAAAAACTTTAATCATTTGTTAGTTAATTTAATTCTAAAAATAAGATTTTCACTACTATAAATTTTATATATTTAAAAAATTTAATAAACATATTTCTTCCAAGTTTTTAATTTATTAAAGTTAAAACTGTATTTACACAAATCAATTTAAACAATTTAAATTTAAAAGCTGATTTGTTAAATTTCTTAATCAGTAAGTCAAGCGTAACTTTAGTTTATAAAGAAAAAATTAATTGTAAGGCTTTTTGGTGTGAAAAGTTGGTTGGAATGGGTATTTTGGATTGTAACATATTATAATAAAAGTTTAAATACACAAATATATTTTTAAAAAAATTTAGTAATTTATTAATAATATAATAATTTTGATTTTGCCACTTGATATTTGATTACTAAAATTATTTTGTTTCTTGTTGTAGGTGGTTAATCTTATCATTATCGGCAACAAACACGGCCCAAAAGTCTTGCACTCTTGTTGAACCTAACCTAACCTGAGTTTCAGCTAATTAAGTTCAGGAGTAATACGTGCGGTAAGAATTGAGATCAGCGTATTTATCACAATTCGAAAGATCGACCACCAATTTAAATTTGGGTAAGTGTGTGCGATATTCAGTAAAATGGGTCGCTGTCTTAGCATAAATAGGTCGCAAAATAAAAACAAGGTAAAAATTTTATCCTGTTTTCTTTGTTTTGAAGGCATTAAATAAGAGGATATTTATAGCAATAATTGAGTTGTCCTATCATTGTTCAATTATCCTGGTATAGATCCAAATTAACCATGTGGATAAAATTATTTCGGGTACCCAAACACAGATTGGGCAATCAGGCTGCTCTACATAGAAGAATGCGGATTTTGGGGGTATTTTTATTGATGTAGTAAAATATAAGGATATTTTAGGCTTTGTTTGGTTATGTTTTCTCCAAAACAATATATTTTCATTTTTCTTCCAAATTATAAATTCTTCAATAAATACATACATATATTATATATATTTTAACATTAAAAAAAATTCAATTTCATTTTTACCTTAAAAATCCAACAAAAAAGCATCGATTTGATTATTACAGTAAAAAAATGTCTCCTTCAAAACATAAACAAGCATATCAAAAAATAATTTTCACATTTTCCAATAATTCATTCTCCCAAAACACATAATAAACATATAATAAAATCAAACAAAAAATATAACCAAACATTCCCTTAATCTTTAGGACTTGAGGAAAATCTTTCCTCATCACTAAATTTTTTTAACATTAATATTTCATACAATACAATTACTTTTAGCAACACATCTATTTGACTTTAACTTCTTGCCTGTTTAGCTACTTGTTTTAAATCATCAATGAAATATACAAGTTAAAAATTGTATAAAAGATTTTAATGCTGCAATAATCTTATTTGTAAATTCTATGACAATGGGTTGGATTTTTTAAATGAAGTTGTCAAAATTTCAGACTCAACACAAGATCTATTTTGTTTTGAATTCAAGTCTTGATAAATTAAACATGTTAGATCAAAATTACAATTTTATAAATATATAAGAATATTTGTTTAGAAAAATAAAGAGTTAAATTCATTTTGTCCCCTTATATTATGAGAATTGTCCAAAAAAAACCCCTTATACTATAAAAACCTTCAAAAGCCCCCTAAACCAACAAATGGTGTTAATTTTCAATGTTAAATTATTAACATAACCCTCATAAATAAGGTAATTACAAAACAATTTGGCACACTTGGCATTTTTCTTTCTCCTTTTTTTTGGGGAGGGGGGTTGATAACAAATTAACCTTGACAACCTAATAATGTGGAGAAGAAGGCAAGGTTCGCAAAGAAAATACACAAATGGTCTTAATCGCTCATGAAAATTATAGGAATATAACTTGAGCTCAAAAATCCCACAAAAATTTGATGGTTGAACTTAATGATACTTGCGAATTTGTAGGAGAAAAGGTAAATCAATTGTTAAAGAGCTAGTTAAATTTGAATCAGTCGGTATATTGTCAGCCTTGAAACCCTAGAATTTGGGGATTTTTTTTCCTAATTATGCTATTCAATTAAGATACTATAATATTTTGTTATTATTATTAGGTAATATTAGATTATAAGGGAAATACAATGTAACTAAACATATTATATATTTCTATTCCTTCCCATCATTTTATACAAATATACTATGATGCACATTGAAATAACAAGTAATTTGATATTCTTTTGAACTTTTTTGTATTTGTCCAACTGATGTTCCATTATACTTAATTTTACTTTCAAAACTTGATTCTTCGCCGTCAGCTCAATGTTTGATATTGTTAGTTATATGTGTTTGATAATTCTTTTCATTATTAATTTCAAGAGTTCATTTATTGCTTATAAGCTCTTCAATTTTTCTGTTTTCAATCCATAAATTTCAATAATGATTGTCTAATTCTATTTAGGGACGTAAATGAGTCGAGCTCGTGTTGAATTTGACAAAAATTGCAGGCTCAAGCTCGATGAGCTTAATTTTAAGGGCTCAAGCTCAAAATACTGAGTTTGAGCTCGAGCCAGCTCATCAGAAAATTTTAAGTTAAATAAAAATATTAAATTAATGATATATCAGAATTAGTTAATAATAATTAATAAAATAATTTAAATTATAATCATAAATAAAATATATATTAAAGTATAATATATATTAAAATAGTTAGTATAATTATTTAAACTATAACATATTATAATTATTGATAAAATATTAAATTATTAATATATTATAATTATTTAATTAATATATAACAAATATTTAAAATTGGAAAAAGAAAGTAAATTATTAATAAATATATTAATTATTTAATTAATATATAAAAAATATTTAAAAATAGAAAAAAGCTAATGACCCAGCTCATGAGCTTTCGAATAGTCATGATTGAGCTCAGGCTCAGCTCATATAAATGCTCGAGCTCGTCAAGCTCGAGCTTGAGTCGAGCTCAACTTGATCCGGCTCATGAAGCTCATGAGCCGGCTCGACTCATCTTTCACCCCTAATTCTATCCCCTCATCACATATGTTTTTGGCTCAATCTAATGCATAAATTTGTATTTATTTAGCTTCTATTGTAAAAATAAGTTGTTAATAGAATCATAAATAATTAAAAATTTACAAATAAAAAATATTCACATCCCAATTATAACAATGGACAAAAATTTGTTCCAAGATTATTTAAAAAGACCATATGTGATATTTTACTAAAATTGCACAATACCATTTAGATGTACAATAGCTTGAGCATTAGAAATCACTGTCTAATGATTTTACATCATAACAATTGCCTGACATTATGGCGCATTTAGAGTAATGAAAATCCTAGTTAAGGAGATGATTTTTGTTTGAAAAAAAATGATGTTGAAATTATAAAATGAAGCATGCTCTAAATTTTAGTTAGTTTATAAATAGCATGAGGGCTTTAAAGGGAGTTTTGAAGATTTTTACAATACAAGGGGGGTTTTATACAACCCTCAAAGTTCATAAGGGAAAATAAACTTATTTTATGCATAAGAATGAAAAGGGCAATTTGGGTATAAAAATATCTATAAGTTATTCAACCATTAATAAACTAACTATATGAGGAGTTTATGGAATTTTTTGAAAATTTTTATGACATAAGGAGATTTTTGACATGACCTTAACAGTAGAAAAGGATAAAATAAATTCAATCCAAAAATAAATATCATCTTAACTTACAAAATTCTAATGCTTTATCTATTTGAAATTACTAATATACGGTTTATGCACACATAAACTTAATTTTTGAACGTAACATGTGATAATATATGAATAACATTTTTACCATTCAAAATTTCAATAAATATAAACAATTATGTATAATTCTTCCAGGAATGAATGAATTCATTACTATTGTATCCGGAATATACTATAGATTAAAATTACACATATAGATTATAGATTTTCAATTTCTCTGTGGTGATATGCACAATTCATGTTATGTGGATAAATAATTTCGTCTAAATGAATTCCTCTTGTGTGTGTTTGTTGACTATGGTTCGGTCTCTCTAGTTTTTAATGCTATTGATAAACTAAATTCTAGGAGCGTTTCTTTAGGGTTATTTATTAGTAAGGGAAATAACTAATGAGCTTTTCTTAGTTATCGAGATAGTAAAAAGAGATATTGATTATTATGACATCCGAGTAACTATAACCAGTCTATTCAAGAAGAGAAAAATTAATCTTTGCATAAATGATTAGATTTGTGAACCAAACTAAAATTTACCTTAGGGTAGATTTCATTTTTATTGATTTCTTAGTTTATTTGTGATTTATTTTACTTTTAAAAATTCTAGTCTTTTGTTTCGTTAAAATGCCCCCTTCTATTTTATTTTATTTGGTAAACTTGAAAAAAATAAAATTTATCAGTCCTTGTAGAATACAACCCTACTCACCATTGATTACAAATCAAATCTTTATAGTAGGAATTTATTTTTATTGGATTTGACACCCTTCAAATTTTGGCACCATTGCTAGGTACTGGTGTCAAATAATTTTGTTTCTTTTTAATGCCCCAATTTTCTCATACAAGTAAACTTCAATACAATTCAGAGATTGAGAAGACTGCTCGTAGATTGTGGAAGGAGACTAGATTGCAAAAGAAAGGCTAATCGTCACCTCCGGATCTTGATCTAGATATATCTAGTTTAGTCAGTTCTAGCAATTCAAAACAAGAGGAAATAATAGGCCGTGAAAGAACTTTAAGGGAGTTAGTTGAACCAAATTTGACTCAACAACCGCTTTGAATTGAATATCCAGAGTTGGAAACACCTTTTGAGCTAAACTTTGGGTGAATCCATCTACTGCCCGTTTTCCATGATTTGGAGAATGAAGATCCCCATAAGCATTTAAAGCACTTCATGCTGTATGCTCGACAATTGAACTTAAGGAGTGTCTAAAAAGCAAGTCAAGTTGCGAGCTTTTCCATTTTCTTTAGCAGATAAAGCTAAAGATTGGTTGTTTTATATACCCTCGAACTCTGTCACTACATGGACGAAAATGGCAAAATTGTTTCTTGAAAAGTTTTTCCTTGCTTCATGTGCTACTAGGATTAGAAAAGAGATCAACAAGATAAGACAGAGAGACACAGAGAATCTTCATGAATATTGGGAAAGGTTTAAACAACTTTGTGCAAGCTACCCACAACATGGTATTACTGAGAGACTTCTCATTCATTACTTTTATGAAAGACTTCTACCTATGGAAATGAGGATGATGGATGCAGCAAATTATGTAGCTATAATGAATAAAATTCCAAGCGAAGCTAGAGAATTAATTTCTATAATGGCTGCCAACTCCCAACAATTTGGATACTCTTAGGACCCTCCTAAAAAGGTCAACGGGGTAAGTAATTCATCTGTTGAGCATCAAATTTCTACTATAAATTCTCTTATTCAATAATTGGTTATAGGAAATACGCAACAAATCAAGGCTTGTGGGATTTGTACTAACATTAGTCATCCTATAGATATGTGTCCTTTACTACCAGAGAATTCCTACGAACAAACCAATGTAGTAGGCAGATTTCCTGGACCAGCACAAAGAAAGTATGATCCCTACTCAAACACCTACAGCCCAGGATAGAGGGATCATTTGAATTTCAACTACAAAGGGATACCGCAGAACTACCAACAATTCCAACAAAAATCGCCTTTTCCACAACAACCATCCTCTTCAAATGCATATATGTGTCTTGAAGAGATTGTTAAATCGCTTGCGACTAACACTTAATAATTTCAATAGAAAACACGAGCAAGCATTCAAAACCTGGAGAATCAAATGAATTAGCTAGCCATCTCAATGAGTAAGATAGAATCCCAAGGGAAGCTACCCTATCAAACAATTGTCAACCCTATGCAAAACGCCAGTGCAATTACTTTGAGGAGTGGTAAGGAGCTGAAGGAACCTAGCAAGAAAACACAAGAGAACAACATTGTAGAAGAAGTGGAAAGGGATATTGTCATGCCTTAAGATTCAATTGAACATCCGCATAAACCCAGCAATAAAGTGACAAGTTCATTGGTTGTACACCCCCTTTTCCCAAAAGATTTGCTCAATCCAAAAAGCATGAAGAGGAAAAGAAGATTCTGGAAACTTTTCGCAAGGCCGAGATAAAATCCTATTAATTGACCAATTAAGCAAATACCTCAATATGCTAAATTTTTTAAAGAGTTGTGTACAAACAAAAGAAAATTAAAGGGTGATGAAAGAATAAGTGTAGGGGAATATGTCTCAGTAGTTCTACAAAAGAAATTGCCCCCCAACTGTAAGGACCCAAGTATGTTTACTATTCCTTGCAAAATAGGCAATGTTGGAATTGAAAAAGTTACGTGCGATCTAGGTGCTTCAATTAATTTCACGCCTTTCTCTATCTACTCCTCTTTGAATGTTGGCCCCTTGAAAGAAACAAGAGTAGTTATTCAACTTTTTGATAGGTTTGTTGTATATCTAGAGGGAGTCTTAGAAGACGTGTTAATACATGTTAACAAATTGATTTTTCCTGCTAATTTTTATGTACTTAACATGTTTGAAGATAACTCTCCTAATTCATCACAATTATTGTTGGGAAGACCTTTCCTTAGAACTTTTAGGACTAAGATTGATGTGCATGATGGTACTCTCACTATGGAGTTTGATGGTAATATGATTAAATTCAATATTTATGATGTCATGAAATATCCTAATGATGAGTCTTATGTTTTTGTTGTGGATATTATTGATTCTTTGACTCATAAAACTTTTGAATTAAATGATGATGATAAGTTGAAGTTTGTACTTTGTAAAAATCTCAACATGAAAGAGTTTCAAAAGCATGAGGAAGGACTTGCCATGGATTTTGACTTAGAAGACGTAGTCCATGAATTAGAATCATTATAATTAGCTAAATCTATTGTTCTTTTTATTGAATTGCCCCATTCTCTTACAAAGCTTCTTCCTTCTATTTTGCAGTTTCCAGAATTGGAATTGAAAGCATTGCCCATTCATTTGAAATATGTCGTTTTTTGGGGAAAAGAAAACTTTACTAGTGAAAATTTCCAATGAACTCAACGTCTTAGAAGAGGAGAAGTTGATTCAAGTGCTTAGAGACCACAAGGAAGCTATTAGATGGACCATTAATGACATCAAAGGATTGAACCCTTTAATATACATGCATTGGATATTGTAGAGGAAAATTGCAAGCCCTGTAGGAAAGCCCAAGGTTGATTGAATCCTCTAATGATAGAAGTAGAGAAAAAGGAAGTTTTAAAACTTCTAGATGCAGGGGTAATCTATCCAATCTCAGATAGTAAATGGGTACACCGAGTTCATGTTGTCCCAAAGAAAACAAGCATAATAGTAGTCGAGAACCCAACTGGTGATTGGTGCCCAATCGTATTCAAAAATGGATGGCAGGCATGTATAGATTACCACAGGTTGAATGCATCGACTAGAAATGATCACTTTTCCCTCCCTTTCATCGATTAGATGCTTGAACATTTGGCTGGTTGAAGCCATCATTGTTGTCTTGATAGCTATTCTGTATTCCATCAAATTTTTATTGTACCTGAGGATCAAGAAAAGATAACATTCACATGCTTGTTTGGTACTTTCACTTATCGACAAATGCCATTTGGCCTTTGCAATGCTCCTGCTATGTTTCAAAGGTGTATGGTTACTATATTTTCAAATTATGCAGAAAACATCACAAAGGTATTAATGGATGATTTTACAATCTATGGTGATTCTTTTTATGCATGTTTAACTAACCTTACAAAAATAATTAAAAGGTGCATTGAAACAAACCTTATTTTGAATTATGAAAAGTGCCACTTTATGGTTAAGCAAGGTCTCATCCTAAGGCATATTGTGTCCGCAAAAATAATTGAGATTGATAAAGCAAATATTGAAGTGATTGAATCTTTACCTTACCTTGCTAGTGTGCAAGAAATTCATTATTTTCTTGGACATGCATGATTCTATCACCACTTTATCAAAGATTTCTCTAAGATTGCTCAACCTTTATGTAAGTTGTTACAAAAAGATATAGTGTTTGAATTTGATGAAGCATGCAAAAAGGCATTTGATGAATTAAAGGAGGCATTGACTTCAGTGCCAATTATCCAACCACCCAATTGGAGCCTTCCATTCAAGATTATGTGCGATGCAAGCAACTATGCAGTTGGCACTATTCTTGGACAACGAGTTGCCAAATGTCCTCACGTCATATATTACGCCTTGAAAACACTCGATGATGCTTAGTGCAACTATTTGACAACTAAAAAAGAACTCTTGGCTATTATCTTTGCATTATAGAAATTTTGCTCATATTTGCTTTGAACTAAAATAATTGTCTTTTCTGATCATGCAACTCTTAAGTACCTACTTTCAAGAAAAGAGGCAAAACCAAAGCTTATTAGATGGATTCTTTTGCTTCAAGAATTTGACTTGGAGATACATGATAAAAAAGGTGCAAAAAATTTGGTTACAAATCATTTAAGTTGCCTAATCACCAATAAGGAGCCATAGCCACTAAAGGACAATTTTCTAGACGAACACCTCTTTTCAATCCAAGAGACAACACCCTAGTGCGCTAATATTGTTAACTATTTAGTTACTAGAACACTACCAAAGGATTTGTCCAGGGCTCAGCAAGACAAAATCAAAAGTGATGCTAAGTATTATGTTTGGGTTGATCCCTACCTATGGAAACACTGTTCTGATCAAATCATTAGGCGATATGTATCTCAAACTGAAATCCCTTCAATTTTAAATTTTTGTCATTCATAAGCATGTGAGGGACATTTTGGTCCAAAAAAAATTGCCCGTAAGGTATTAGATTGTGGATTGTTCTGGTCTTCTTCATTTCGCGATTTCTACACATTCTGCAAGTCGTGTGAAATTGTCAAAAAATTGAGAATTTAGGCGAAAAGAACAATTGCTTCTACCCTAATCCTTATTTGCGAAATATTTGATGTATGGGATATTGACTGTAGGGGTCCCTTTTTCTCTTCTTTTGGCAATAGTTATATTATTCTTACAGTGGATTATGTGTCAGAGTGGGTCGAAGCTAAAGTGACTCAGACTAACGATGCCAAAGTTGTTGTAAGATTCATCAAATCGCATATTTTTGCTAAGTTTGGACCACCCAAGGCTATAATCAACAATCGTGGAACCCATTTCTACAACAAAGTTGTAGAGGCTCTACTCAAGAAATATCATGTCACGCACTATGTCTATACGGCTTACCATCCAAAAATGAATGGACAAGCAGAGGTATCTAATAGAGAAATTAAGTCTATACTTGAGAAAATGGTGAATCCAAATAGGAAAGATTGGAGTACACAGCTTAACAATGCACTTTGGACCTATCAAATAGCTTACAAGACCTCTATAGGTATGTGCCCTTATCGACTGATATTTAGGAAACTTTGTCATCTACCTATAGAGTTGAAACATAAAGCATACTGGGCCATCAAGCATTGCAACATGAAAATGGATAAAGCTCGAGAAGAGAGGAAATTAAAGTTGCCAAAGTTAGAAAAAAATTCATCCTGACACCTATGAGAATTCTAGAATTTACAAGGACAAAACAAAGACCTTTCATGATCAAATCATTTCCTAAAAAAGTTTTTCAACTGGGCTAAAAGTTTTGCTTTATCACTCTCGTTTAAAACTATTTCTCGGAAAATTACGCTCTCGATGGTTAGGCCTTTTATTGTTTCTAATGTATTTTCTCATGGTGCAGTTGAAATTCAAAACATGGACTCTAGTAAATTTTTAAGGTCAATGGACATCACTTGAAACCTTTTTATAAAGGTCCCCCAAGAGTATCACATTGACGAAATTCATCTGAAAAGTCCATATCTAGTGGTGTGATGAATAGCTATGTCTAACTAAAGATGTTAAAGAGCAGTGCTTTTTGAGAGGTAACCCAAACTTTTAATTTATTGTTATATTTTCCACACACACAAAAAAAAAATTCTTTAATTAGTTTTTTTTTTCTCTGATATAGGAGACATTTTAAGTTGGCATGTGTGCATAGTTAATTTGATAGAAAAGCTCTTTAATCTACCCGTTCCCACGCCTTATTCAAGGACCTCTTCTAGCATGTTGAAATTATTTGACAAGGAAAGCTCTCCAATTTACCTGTGCCCACACCTTATTCAAAAACCTCTTCTAGCATCATTTAGCTATTTGATAGAAAATCTCTTCAATATACTCGTGCTGCGGGTACCCACGCCTTGTTCAAGAACTTCTTTTAGCACAGTTTAGCTATTCAACAGAAAAGTTCTCTAATCTATCCATGCCCACGCCTTGTTCAAAAACCTTTTCTAATATGTTGAAATTATTTGACATAAAAGCTTTTCAATCTACTCATGCTCATGTTTTGTTTCATCAACTCTCTTGCCATCTAAACCATTTTCACCATTTTATTTTTTTATTTTTTTATTTTTTTATTTTTAATTTTTACTATTGATATTTTTATATTTATGTATAGAGAGAGAGATAGAGAGAGAGTAAAAATTGAAGGCTCCAATTTTAGCTCAACCAAACACTCACTATTCATCTTCTTCTCCAAGAAATCTCCAACACCATCCACCACCACCATCTCCAACAGCACCCATCACCACCATTTTCATATTTTATTCATCTTCACCATACCCAACACCCATCACTACCATCTCTAACACCACCCGCTATCTTCAACCACCCGCCACCACCATCTCCAACACCACTCACCACCGCCATCAGTCACCTAAACAACACCACCCACAATCTTCAACCACCCGCCACCACCATCTCCAACACCACCCACCTCCACCATCAGTGACCCAAACATGAAAGAAAAACAACTGGCAACTCATTCTCAATGGGCCAAGGCACTTGGGTAACACATCTGTGTAATCAAACCTTTTCTGGAATCATCCCAACTGCTAGTCACTTCCACTGCCAATGCCCGACCACCTACTATATCAGGATTTTGATGTCATTCTTGACTTAGAAAAAGAAAAATCATCCTTCCAACCATAAAATCTAACTTGCACGAGTCTCTCCAGTTCACCACATCTCATGAACGAGATAAATACACTAGGTTTGCTCTAGACTAATCCTCCTCTATAAGTATATTCGTTATCCCACTTTTGAGACTTTAAATATTTGTGCTAATGTGGATCGATTAATTGATGGTATTGGGTGGCGCCTTTATTTTCCATTCGTTATCCGGCATATGTTGAACTTGTGTGTGAATTCTATACTACTTTTAAGTTTAACAAATCGATTAATTTTTCTCTGAATACTCCTAATGTGGTTGCATTTCAATTAATGGGCTAAAGGTTTAACTTGTCTATCACTAAATTTAACTTGGCATTCAATTTTATCACACCTGATTAAACACGTTATGATGAATACTTGAACAGGGATGTGATTTTAATGCTGAATTTTTACCTCAAATGCTTTACAAATCTTTGAATTAAAACGCAGCTATCCCTTATGATCCTAGCAAATCCAAAGATACTTTTCTTGTCAATCCCACCTTAAATTCTACTGGCATGCTGTCAAAAGCTAAGTTTTATTTTCTGTGATGCATACTTAACAATGCGAAAGTTAACCTTGGGTGTTAGCTGGCTACTCAATTTGCAAGTGTCTTAGCTAACAAATGTTCATTAATCTTGGGATCATTTATTACACATTTGGCCATACTCAAGCACTTGATCACTCCTGATGGTAACACATTACATATTGCTTGTGATATAACACCTTTGGATTTGAACTATTTAGAAAGGATGGGCCCACTTAGCAAATGGAACGGTGTGTTTTATTTTTGCTCTCCAAAACCCAATATGTTACAAAAGCATAGAAGAGTTTTTGATGATGATGAGGGAACCTCACCCACCTCTGCTATAGCTAAAATAAGGACTCATGACGATGCTTTTCATACTCTTCGCCATCAGCTTTCACACATAGAAACCAACCTTATGGCCTATTTCGCTTATGTTGGTTTCTCACCCCCAATTCCACCCAGTCCTTGAAGCCATAGGGACCTCATCTCCTCAAAGGAGTCCCTCTTCCACTCTTTGTTATGCATTTACATTCTTAGTTTGAAATATTGAGGCTAATGTCTAGTTTAAATGTAGGGGAAGAAATTTTGAATTCATTTTGCTTCAAACCTGCATCAGATGTCTCTTTATTCTTCTTATTTGCTTACAAAGTGTGCTTTAGTTCTTGATTTGTTAACTTTTCTCATTGACCTTTTACCTCTTTTCGATGCTTGTCCCTAAGGTAACACTTAAATAATTGAGTTGAATTAGGATACATCGTAAGAATGGCATTAGTAGTTGAGTTCTTATTTATTATACTTTGACTTGTTACCTTGTTGGTTGATTTGGATGAAAAATGTATGCGAAAATTAATGCATATCACCCTAATAATTATCATGCATAGAGGGTTAACTTTTCAAGAACTTGCCTTGATGAACACATGTGAGTTGAATTGTTGAGTTGAATGTACTAAGATAATAAAGGTGACTGGGTTTAACCATTTAACCCCTCTCCAACAAAAAAAAAAGAAAAGAAAAGAAAAGAGGGGGTTTGATGACTCTACTAATCACTAAAATAAAGTGATTATGAGTAGGGATAATAACCATCTAGTTTTGTCACTGACTGAGTGATCGGGTGCATTCATCACTAATGTCTATATTTGCGTTAAAAGGTCATATGACATTCTAGACAAATTGTGGCTGGCTGAGTAATCGAGTGCATTCATCACTAATATCTGTATTCGCATAAAAAGGTTGGCCCACACACTGAATTTAGTGCCTAAAAAAAATAAAGAAAGTGAGAGAGAGAGAGAGAGAGAGAGAGAGAGAGAGAGAATAAGATTTTTCCCTTTCATCCTTTATGTTTTCTTGCATTCGACTTGCTATTTCTCCATGAATATGTGATATCGTTGCATATTTTTTATAGTTGTCCTTCTATATCTTAACTTTAATTGAACTTCATAAAAAAGTGTTAAACCTTTTTACATATCAAGTTCAAAGAGACTACCAGGGTGACTAGTTATTTGTGTGATTTATAAGCTTTCTTTCTTTGAAGTGCATGTTCTTACTTATGTCTTGATTCGGCCCTTCAAAATGTGATAATTTGATCTATTTGGGGACAAGTTGAGAAATAGAAAGAAAGGATTGTGAGAAATATTGATAAATTGGAGCTATTATATGCTTGAGGACAAGCATTGTCTAAGTGTGGGGAAATTTGTTAAGTTGCATTTTTGTCTTCTTATTCGTATAATTTCATCTTATGATTAATAGTAAAAATGCTTAATTGTTGGGTTTTAACTTTTATTTTATATTTTGTGAAGCAAATTGAAGATTGGAGCTTAATACAGTTGAAAATCAAGTATGTGACATGCTTGGAGCAAAGATCGCATTCTCGAGGAGAGGAGGAATGGAAAAAGGAAATAATTTGAGTGCAAGCATGTTTTGCTTCCCAAGACTATTATGCAAATTTGATTTGGAAGCAATCAATCTATTTTGGCAATTGTATACATTTGGAATATTTTAATTTCTATTTCTTTAATTTGAATAATTTGAGTTTTTCTATTCTAATATGACTCTTATTAGTTTCCTAGTTGCATTAGAAATAGTAGCCTATTTACATGGAACTGGGTATCTTTCATAGGAAGCCTTTTCATTCTTTCATACTAGCATATTTTACTTTTCCTGTGTTTTTCTCTCAAACATGAGTTGCTAAACTCTTCTTCTAGCCTAAGGGATTATCGAAGTTTGGATTTTTTAGTATTTGTGAAATCTAAATAGTTTTATTCGCACTTCTTATTTCTTGAATATTTATTTATCTTCTTCTTTCATTACAATTATTCAAGTTTATTGAATTTAGGGCCTAAATTTGATAGTTTAGAATAATTGTTCTATCAGTTAGAACATTAAATCCGTAATTGTTTAATTGTTCCAATACTTGTGGCAAATAATATAGTTATGTGTGGTGATATGCATGATTTATGTTATGTGAATAAATAATCTAGTTTAAATGAACCCTGCTTGTGCATATTTGTTGGCTAGAGTTGGGTCTCTCTAGTTTCTAATGTTGTTGATAAATTAAATTCTAAAAGTGTTTCTTTAGGTTATTTATTGGCAAGGGAAATAACTAACGAGTTTCTCTTAGTTATCGTGATAGTAAGAAGAGATTGGTTATTATGATGTTCGATTAACTATAACCAATCTATTTAAGAAAAGATGGATTAATCTTTGCATCAATGATCAAATCCATGAACCAAATTGAGATTTTACCTTAGGCTAGATTTCATTTTTATCGATTTCTTATTTCATTTGTGATTTATTTTATTTTTAAAAATTCTAGTCTTTTGTTTCATAAAAATCCCCCCCTTCTATTTAATTTTATTTGGTAAACTTGAAAGAAATAAAATTTACCAGTTCCCATGAAATACGATCCTACTCACCACTGATTACAAATTATATCTTTAGATTAGAAATTTATTTTTGTTGAATCTGACACTCATTAATTTGATTTTAAAATTTTTCAAGTCAAAATATAATCTTTAGATATGAAATTGTTACAAATTAAAATTTCATAGAGATATATGTTCCATAAATTGTATGGACAGAAGGTCGGTTGCGAGTTGCAGCAGAAGATTTCATGAAAGTGCAAAAAAGAAGTTTCGTATTAGGATAACCTTTTTTTTTTTTACACGCATTATAATATTGTTAGGGTTCAAGCTCCTTACATCATATTTTATGTATAAAAGTTATACTATTGGAATAAAATTCATTCGATAGTTTCATACTGCAATGTGACTTAGGGTTTCGAGCATGTTTATTTAAGAACAAAATCTCAATTTAGACCTCAAATTAAATGATTGGATATGACATTTTATCGCTTGAATATTATTTATTCGAGATGGAGGGAATACGAAAGACATATTCTTCGTGGCTATAAATGCGAAAGTTTAATTTATCTATTTAATAAATGAAGATAGAAGCAAATATAGTACCATCCATACTAATAGCCGTACCCATTTTTTGATACCCCTTAAACAAAAAAGTTAATATTAAAGTTTAATTCATATTTTTAGATATATTTTTTCATCCAGTTATTTCTATTTGATTGTTTATAAAAGTTTATGATGATTTATGTTTTATGTCTTTGTGTAGAATCAAGTAGCACCTTAGGTTGCTCTATCAAAAATTGATTTGAAGGATCTTATTGAGATTAATGGGATTTTAGTGCAAGAAGTTCTTCTTTAATTTTACGTTGTGTTGTTTCATTTTTTAAACTTTTTCTAATTTTAATTAAATGGACTTTTGGTTTAAATTTATGTTATACATAAAAAAAAAATTTATTGTGATATCTTTGTATATTTGTATCTTAATAATAATAATAATAATAATAATAATATTTTGATATCTTTACATATTTGTAGCTTAAAATTAATAAAATTTAACATAAAAATTTTATGAATACCATAAATTTAAAATATATTTTATTATGATATTAGTGTTCAAGCTCGAGTTTTAAAAATTTGAGCTCAAGCTTTAAATAATTCTTGTTAATAAATTCGTGAGCTTATATTTTTTTAAAAAAATATTTATACATAAAAAATATAATAAAATATATTAATTTTAATTTTTTTTTTATAAAATAATTTAATTTTTTGTGCTTACGTCTGAGTCTGAACTCGAATTTATAACTTGATGATAAGTGAAAGCCAAAAGAATTAAGCCAAATTGAGTCGGGTCCAGCCCAACTTGAGCTTCAATTTTCTTAGCTCGTCGAACTCAAGCTTGAGTTAGATTCATTTTATTCAAACTCAAACATGAAAAAATGATTAAAACTCAGCTTATCTTAACTTGTTTGCATCCTAATTAAGATAAAATTTTACATTAACAACTCAAATCAGAATTATGCTAGTATATACCCTTCTCTTTCAGAACTATATAGAAAAGTACAGAACATTATACATAATTTGTTGATTTAATTGCTTTTAAATCAAGTGAAATGCCTGGTAAATGAAAATTGATTTTACTTCTCTTCTCATTAGGCTCTTGAATAATCAATTAGCATATCCTATTTGGTTTCATTTTCAAACATCATTTTTACATTTTTTACTATTTAAAAATAAAAATACATTTTTTTTTATATATTTTTACCCAATATTATTTTCATTTTTATTTTCAAAATATATTTCCAATAATCTATATGTTTTCTCCCAACAATTTATATATCTTCTCTTTCTTTTTCATTATTACTATATTTCTGTACCTACAACCTATTAAACATAGCGTAATGATTACTTTCTCAATAATTTATCTAATTACAAACTTATTTTCTACTTATTTTTACTACCTTTTTAAATTTTGAAAATGATGGAAATGAAACCAAACAGCCCATAGTTAATTATTTACGGCCCATTTGGTTTCATTTTCAAATCTTATTTTCATATTTTCTATTATTTTAAAAATAAAAAACATCATTTTTTATACATTTTCACGCAACATTATTTTTATTTTCAAAACACATTCTCTAATAACCTATATATCTTTCTCAATAACATATATATTCTCTTTGTATTCCATTATTTTTATCTATTTTCACCTACAACCCATTAAAATCTACATAATCATTACTTTTTCAACAATTTATTTAAATATAAACTCATTTTCAATTCATTTCTACTAATTGACTTTTTATATTTTAAAAATAAAAAAAATTGAAAATGAAAATAAAACCAAACGGATAATTTTTAGTTGGAGCAATTTTTAGTTAGTGGAAATAAAACCAAACGGATAATTTCAATTACCTGTATATTCTATTTGTATTTTATTATTTTTATTTATTTTCACCTATAGTATGTTAAAATCTGCATATTCATTACATTTTCAATAATCTAACTTCTATTCAATACATTTCCGTTAATTAATTTTTTAAATTTTAAAAATAATGGAAATAAAAATTAAAAATGAAAATAAAATCAAACGGATAATTTTTAGTCGGAGCAATTTTTTCTCTATATTTTTCAAAATTTTTAAAGAATCCGCCGTCCACTAGTCGTCATCTTCACAAGTATAAATAACCAACAAATATGCAATGCTCCACATCCCATGCCCTTTGCCCAAATTACATAAGCGCACTTAGAAAATTTGGCCGGAAATTTAAATCAGTAGCTTTCAGAATGGCAACAACCGGAGATCAACAAATGGCGCTGGAAGGAGTGGAACTTCGCAGCGACATATTGGAGACTGTCCTCTCGCACGTGCCGCTCGTCGACTTGGTCTCCGCCTCGCAGGTGTCGAAGTCATGGTGCGACGCCGTCTCCTCCTCCCTCCGCCACCACAACAAGCCACGACCGTGGCTGATCCTCCACACCCAAACCACGCGCTCTCCATACGCAACCACGACGCACGCGTACGACCCGCGGTCTAACCTCTGGATCAAAATATCTCGTCCGTCGATCGAGTACATTTCCGCCCTCAGATCCTCCCACTCCAATTTCCTCTATATGCTCTCCCCTTCACAATTTTCTTTCTCCTTCGACCCTCTGAACTTCAATTGGAACCACGTGGACCCTCCCCTTGTGTGGCGGAGGGACCCAATCGTGGCACTTGTGGGGGACTCCGTCGTGATTGCTGGTGGCGGATGTGATTTTGAAGACGATCCGTTGGCTATGGAGATTTACGATTTGAATACGTGTGTCTGGCATACTTGCGACTCAATGCCAGGAAGTTTGAGAGACGTGGCGGCCTCGCCTTGGCTTTCTATCGCCGTCACAGCTGATAAACTCATCGTTACCGAAAAAGAATCCGGCGTGACCCACTGGTTTGACCCGGAAACTAAATCCTGGTCCGAACCTTTTAATTTGAGAACGGGTCAACCCGTTAGCAGTTATAACGTCGGATTCACCAATAATAATAGCCTGATCTTGGTCGGACTGTGCAGAATTCAAAATGTCGAAAGAGTGAAGCTTTGGAGGGTTGGGGAAGAAGATTTTAAGTGTGAGGAGATCGTAGAGATGCCTTTGGAGTACGTAGAGAAATTGAGGAGTGAAAGTTTTGGGAATTGTTCGATAAATATTCGGGTGGCGGGGAATACCGTGTACGTGTATAACAGTACATGGGACGTGGAGGAGGTGGTGGCTTGCGAGTTGATCGCCGGCGGCGGTTGTAGGTGGTGGAGCGTGAGGAATGTAGTGGCGCGTGAGGAAATGATAGCGGACAGGTTGGTGTTTACGTGCTCCGAGGTTGCGATTGACGAGTTGCAGCGAGTTATGAAGACCGAAAAGCAAAGATTTGAGGTGATTCACTGAGTTGACTCGGATTTGTATCGTTGAAGATTACTGAAACCCCTGTTGGTGGGCTTAATGACTGGCCAGCCATGGCCCAAAAATAACCTCTATCTTTGTGACAGTTTATTTTGATATTTTTAGCAAAAAATTTTTCTATGATTTGAGAATCGGTTGTAGCGATACAAAGTGGTTCAATAAATGAATTTAAATAACACGCGACATTTAATATAATGCAGGACAACACATCTGACATAATAATGTTGCTTGAATATTTGGATGGAATAAATTTTTTTGAATAAATTAAACTATTGTTTACATAACTTAATTTGACAAGATTTCATGTCAAAATTTTCACAATTTCATTTAAAGGGTGTTTGAGTGAGCTTATAAGCGCTTCAAAGTATCTTATAAAATGTGTAATAGTTTATAAGTTGATTAAAGGTATTCAGTAATTTTTTTTCAAAAAAAAAATTTATAAAATCATAAAATAAGATGTTAGGAGCTTATAAGCTTATAACCCTAATTTATTTTTAAAATTTTAACAAATTCCTTTAGTTTAACCATTTTAATTATAAAATTGTCAATGTTAACATTTTATAAATTTTAAAATCTTATTTTATCCAAACACTTTAACAATTTATTTTAAAAATAAAATTTAACATCTTATAAGCTCTAAAAATATTTTATAAAATATTTAAAATAAATTTAGTCAAACACCGCTTAATCTATGATAATTTGGTCCATATCCTAATGCAAGAACTAGAAAATTATACAGTCGTATCATATGCTAACCGAAAAGGTGAAGGTAAGTCGAAGCCGTATGTTTTGCCTAACGGTCTGCTATCTAATTTAATTCGTTGCAGCAAAAATTGACTTTGACATGGTCGAATGGACAAATATCCATCACCAGCAATTGTGGGGCGAAGAAAAATACACTGCACAAGAATTGCATGTTTTATTTATGTTGTAATTGAATAAGAATAGTAATAAATAAAAAGAAGGTAGAATTAATGAAATCTTGCTTGGTCTTTATTAGAAACTTGAGTAACGAATAATTTTTTTTGTTTTTGAGTTTTTAGAATTAGAAAACCTATATATTCTCAAATTTTTTATCATTTTAGATTTCTCAACAACAAATCCGGTCCCTTCTCTTACCTCTATTCTAAATTCATAAAATATTTTGCATATGAATTATATATATTATGAACACAATATATAAAAAAATTATTTTATTTTTATCATAAATGATTATTCGATCTTTTTCTTCTTTGTATTATAATTCAACGCCAGTTACTTGAATATGCAACTTCAACAAAATCAGAAAAGCTACTATAATAGGATGAAATTGAATTGAATTTCAAAATTTTTTATTTAGTGATATTGAATTGTCGTAAATATATATAATTTTTTTTATTTCTTTTAAAGAAACAAAGTATATATTTTTAATTTGAGATATGACAAAATTAAAAAAAATCATAAAATTTATAATTATTTCCATGTTTAAAATATCAAACTCCAAGATTCATCCATTGGTTGTCTTACATCTGAATTTAGCGGTCTCATTTGGACATTTTATATTGACCGCCGCCATCCAATTCTTCGTTATTTCCGAGTTGAAATAATTACCAACTCCATAAAACAAGTATTTCAGATAACTCGTGTCTTTCTGTTCAATAGACCAACTCAGCCCAGCAGCTCGTTCCTTTCAAATGAAATTCCTAGGGCTTGTTTGTTTAGGTGTTGGGGTGAATTGTAGAAAATGTTTTGGGGAATTTTTATTTATTTGTATTTTAGATGGTAAGTGGAGAATATTTTAGAAGAAAATTATATATTTAATTGTGTTTTATGTAGGGATAAATTTTACTATAAATGCTATAGCAATCACTTTTTTGTCAAATTGTTGGGGTGAATGAATATTTAATATTATTTACAAATGAATATATGTAAATTGTGTAATTGGGTCTATTTATATATTTGAAATAATTAATTTAGGGTAGGGCATTGGGAAATGAATTTTAGGGTGAATTTTAAGGGTATTTTGTGTATTTTAAAAAGTGGGATCAAGAATATAATGATTTATTTGTTTAAATTTTAAAAGTTGAAAAATATTGCAGGGAATTATAGACAAACAAAGCCCTAGCTTATTGGACTATCAGCTTATTCCATTAAGTCGAGCACAATATCCAATGTCAACTTCATTTTATAGGAGATTGAACTTTATTTTGAAACTAAGCTCTTTAAATATTTTGATAAAATAATATTTTTAAACCTATAAAATATTATTACTTGTCATTTTATAATTGAAATAATTAAAACTTAAAGAGTTAGTTAAAAATCTCAAACATAAGTTAGAAATTCGTCACTTTGTGATTTTATAATTAAAATTTTAATATTTTATTATAAAAGCTTATAAATTTATTCTTAAAAAATTTTACCTAACACTTCATGATACTTATAAGCTTTCAAGTATCTTATAAAAATATTACACCAGTTTTTTCAATAAATTTGAAAAAAAAAACTCATAAATTTGAGAAATTCACTATGCTCATAATTACACTGAAATTTATTTTTTTCAAAGTCGTGAATGTCATAAAGCTTGTTTAGAAAATTTTTGGCTCTTGTAATTCTGAATAATTGTTTTGATGGCAAGCACTGCTTTCCTTTGTGCAAAAGATCATTCTTGAGGGTTCTTCTTCAACATATCCTGTAAAGGGCTAATAATTGATGCAAGCCTTACAATGAAATCCGCATCATAATTGATAATTCCCAAAAACTGTTGAATCTGTTGTTTTGATTCTAAGTCGTCTAGGAACTTAAGCAGTTCTAAAGCAATATGCGGTTGTAAAGAATATTGTCCCTCCTTGATATGTATCCCCAAAAATTCAATCTCTAGCTGAGTAACAATCATCTTTTTCTCAACAAGCATAATCCCATATTTTCAAACCAATTCTCCAAAACGATGAAATAGATAAGAATGTGTTTTCATATCTTTAAAAAATAGGAAAATATCATCAATATAAATCAGGACATTTGGGAATAGAGATTCAAAAATTTTGACCATAGCTTTTTGGAACAATGAAGGAGCTATTTTTAGACCAAAAGGAAGAACAATCCACTAAAAATAGGCATTTGGTATGCAAAAGGCTGTTTTGTATCGGTCATCAGAATGAATACCAATTTGCCAAAATCCTGCTTTTAGATCAAATTTGAAAAACATGTTGACCTTGGTCAGATTAGAAAACAAACAATTTCGGATTTGGAAGGAAAACTTTTCATCTGCAAAGAAATAGCTAAGAGGCTTGTAGTTGGAATGTGGAAGTTAAATGGAGGTATGGGCGAAGCTTATATTCTAAGGAATGGCCCCATAGGCCATAACTAAATTTGACATTGCAAGAATTAGTGTACTAACCACTAAGCCCGTTTGATTTTATTTTCGTTTTCAATTTTTATTTTTATTATTTGTAGAATTTGAAAAGTTAATTAATAAAAATAAATTTGTATTTAAATAAATTGTTAGAAAAATAATGATTATGTTGAATTTAGTAGATTGTAGGTAAAAAGAGAGAAATAAGAAAATAAAAAGAGAAGATATATAGGTTATTGGAGGAAGATATATAGGTTATTGAATAATATGTTTTGAGAATAAAAATTAAAATGATGTCCGGTGAAAGTGTATAAAAAGTTATGTGTTTTCATTTTCATATATTAGAAAATGTGAAAATTGAGTATGAAAATGAAACAAACGGTCTTTGTGTGTGAAAAAGTAGTGTTCTAAACTATAATTTTTGTTAGACATGCTTTGACTTTTTGTTATATAAGAAAAAACTTATTGATAACTAACAACAAGTAAAATTTGTAAATTTGAAATTTTGAAAATATCTCCCTTGCAAACCTGCCCTCAAAACGCACGAAGAGAAAACAAAGAAAATGATGCTTGTTGATTTTTCGGGCATCAGAGAATTATAAGTTCATTTTGAAAGAAAATAAAGCTACAAAATGAGTTAGAGGTATTGGACTTTTATACCCTCTGAAGTTTAAATCAGTAATAATATTCAAGAGAAAAATAAATTGAAATAACGAATAGTTTTTAATCAGGACCCCATAGTGGCTGCTTAACATTAAGTAACTTAATTATCAAGATATTGCATGAGTACGCCCTCAATTATTTAAGGCATCATACAGAAGAAAATGAAAGAGAAGAGGATTTGATTTTACCTTACACCCTCCGCAGAAAATATAAAGTGGCCACCATATGATATGTTTGATCTTTTGTCAAAAATTGATTGGAAGAGAAATTGACCCAACACCTGATTACAAGCACAAATAAATCGAGTTCCACTCCAAGTTAAAACAAAAAACAAAAAATTATGTTCAAAAACCACCAAAAGATAATATCATTATTCTTTAATATTTTCATAATTCTTATCACCATTAACTTTATTTATTTCTATTAAACTAAAATATATTTTAAATTATTTAATTTTGTTATGACACATAAAAGTAATATCTATTTTTAGTAGTACTAAAACATATTTATTTATTTCATTTAAAAAATATAAAATATTTTCAATAAATTTCACTTTGTTAATGAAAAACATAATATTCTTTTATTATTATTAACAAAAAATTTAAATATTACAATAAAAAAATAAAAACTCACAAATAGAATTTTGAGCTTACGAACCCTTTATATTTAAGCTCGATTTTCGCTTGATTCACGAGCTTGCTCGACTCCTTTGGCAAACTGTACACCAAAATATAAAAACATTGTGGCCCAATCAATTTTGTCAGAGCCTAAAATATATGACAATCCAATAGGCCAGTGGCCCAATTTGTCGCTCCAATTCGTAGGTAGGCTTGGAATTGGGTTCATATGACTGTCTAATCATATGCGAACTGTGGTATGTCCATCTGAAGCCAATTCAATATTCTTTTTCTACTTTGATTGTTCACATTTTTCCTTCTTTTTCTTGACAAACTGATACGTCGTGGGTTGTGACAAAGACCTCCTTTTTGTCGATCTTGAAGCAAATGGCATTGATAAATTCTTTTCAAAGAAAAAAAAGGGTTTCACGGGCTAACTGCTGGAATCGAAATCCCATAATAGGTTGATACAAATTCCACACATCCATACAAGAAAGGGCTAAATGCTGTAAAACACTTCTTTTTTTCTTTTTAATTTAGTTGAGTAGACATCCGAATTAGTAGCATTAGTCTCACACATAAAATGTGAAGTAAAGGATTTAAATATAACTAACTTCTACCATGCGTATATATAAATAAAAATGATTCTTTAAATTTTAAACCTCAAATATCACACATACAAGTGTGAAGATGATATTAATGAACCAATTAATTATTCGAATTATTCAACAACTTTTTATAGGATATTAAGAATATGCTACTTTTTGTTACAGAATTTTTTTTTCTTTCTTTTTTTATTTTTATTTTGACATACCTACGTGCACTAAAGGTTCAAACTCCTTATTTTACACATATAAGTCCGAAGATGATGTCACTGCTACTTCACCTCGTTGGAGTGGAATAGTTTGATACAAAACCATATATATGTATATGTATATATGTAAATATGGCCGGTTGCAAGTGATGATTGAAGTACACATTGATGTTACAAATATTATGATAATATGATGCAATCATGCATTTCTACAACTACTTTGGAAACTAAGAGAGAGTATGAAACGATAAAGTAGAAAACACAATGAAAAAATCTCTTTGGGAAGTAACTTTCAGATGGTGGCTTAGTTATTAACGTTTATCATTAATTTAACAGATCCACTGACAATGAAGACCCAGTAAACATATGATGTAAAGTAGTTGCATTCCTTGCAATTTTGTCCACTTTGCAAAACAGTTTGGTAAACAAAAATGGTCCCATTTGCCCTACCATGCTTATACCTAACTCAAATGATATTAGTTATCTTAATATTTTTTTTATTTGTCTTTTTTAATTTTCTCCTGGAAAAAACTTGTGGGTTATGTCTTGACTTCAAATTCTGCATTTTCCTTTGAAAATGTTGGCATAGACATAATTAAGAGAGATATTTAATTCATATATTTATTTTATTTGTCTTTTACAATACTCAATTTTATTCAGAAAAAAACATTACTATAGATTTTGGGCTGGAATCCAATAATTCTGCACCCTTTTCATTGCACTATATACAAAAAAAAAAAAAAATGTGTGTGCGTGAATATTATTTTTAATGAAAGTTAAACATGCCACGTTATGGAAAATCCAGTACTCCTATTATTTCAATAAATTTTGAAAATAATTTATTTTATAAAATAAAAACCTTATTGTTACAACTTAATTTTATTACACGGTACCAATTATTATCTACAAGAAGCAATCATAAAAGCATCTAAAATATTTGTTCTTTTACAGGAATGAAACATCATTTATTGGCCTTATGTTTGGTTTAAAGATTTTGATGAGGAATAAAATGTTAGGAAAAGAGAAAATAAAATTAAAAAATATAAAATTTCAAATTATTTAGTTATTAAGGAAAACAATGATTTTGAGAAAAAATGAGTGATGAATATATTAGAAAATGAGAAATAGGTTAAATAAACTTTTCCCTCATTTTATTCTCCATTTTATGGGGGGGGAAATCTATTCTTTGAAAATACTATATTTTTTTCCAAATTTTCTTTTTTTAATATTTTTCTTAGCAACTAAATAATTAAAAATATTTTTCTTTTCTTTTTTTTTTGTTAATGTGACTTTGATGTTTTAAAAAATTGGAATAGTTGGCACTTGGCAGCGGAAAGGAGGGTCATTCCATGTGCTTTTGCCCTTTACTTTTGTGACGCCCAAAAAAGCTATCAAGTTTCAAAAGCAGACGTCAAATCACAACAAAGTTGCTTACATTTTAGATCTGTGTGTCCAAACAAAACCCAACACGTAGTAGGCCAACAAAGATTTCCTTTAACGTTGATCACTTTTTATTTTTTTCTCTATTGGGCCTCCTGTCGCTCTGGGCCTGGGCTCGGGTCCATTATCATAATATTCAATCTCCTTTTGCAATTGCAAGAAAGTTCCGGGGTTATAATAATAAATATTCAATCTCTTTTATTTTTCTTCCTCGTTGGCCCGGGAGAAAGGCGACGGGAATGGGAATTCTTCTTTAATTTAAGTCTGGAAAGGGATTAAAGAATATTATAATGTGATTTTTTAATCGAGAGCTAAATCAGTTATCAGCAAGTGTAGACTAGAGAATATTCAGCTTTTCCAATGCGACAAAAATACCCCTGAGCCTGGGATTTCACAATTCAGCACATTAAGGCACCTTCCCCAATATAAAATTCTTTTTGCAATTGTGGTTGGGCATGTTTACTTGGTCCAAAATGCCCTTTCCTATTTTAATCACTTTCAGATAAAAATTTTAAATTTGATGTTTTCCTGTGCTTGGCTTTGTCTCATGTTTGTGAATTAAGCAACATTTTACCAATGAGCAAACAGTTTTAAACTAAATGGGTGGTTAATTTTATGTACGATCATTCTATTGTTCTTGGTGAGTTTAAAGAGATCAAATCTGCAAAGCAATGAAAAGACTGCTATTTTTCTACAAATGAAAAGACAATTATCCCAATTATATGAGTACATGTTGATTGATGATTTAAAATATTTTTAAAATTTTATTACAATTGTGTCAATAAGACATACATTCGTTGAATTACGAACCAAGTAAGATGGTTATAAATTTTCATTTACCGTCGATTTATTTGGTATATAATAAACAAAATTTGAATATTTTTTATTTAGGACAAATTTAAATTTAATTTTGAAATGAACTCAATTATGAGCTAAAATATCAAGATGCCCAAGTTTGATTCATGTTCAATCTAAATAAGGTGTATCATCCTAACTTAACTTGTTTATTTAAGTATAATTTTAAACCAAATTTAGAGGGTGTTTGGATGAGTTTATAAGTTCTTCAAAATATCTTATAAGATATTTTAAAGTTTATAAGTTAATAAAAAGTGTTTGGCAATTTTTTAAAAAAAAGAACTTATAAAATCTTAAAATAAGATATTATGAGTTTATCAATTTTTTTAAAAAATAAAAAAAGTAAAAAAAACCCTAATTTATTTTTAAAATTTTAACAAACTCATTTATTTTTAGCCATTTTAATCACAAAATTGACATTATTAATATTTTACAAACTTCAAGATTTTATTTTATCCAAATACTTCAATAACTTATTTTAGAAATAAAATATAACATCTTATAAGTTCTAAAAATATTTTATAAAATATAAAAATTTATAAAATATTTAAAATAAATTTAGCCAAACACCTTCTTAAATAAAAAACCAGATGCTCCAATATTTGTAACACTAATAATTATTTACTATAATAGAAAAGGAATTGGAATAAGAATAGGCATAGGAATATCATAATTATTTGAAATGTAATTAGTAGATGAAGGTTTGAACGGTCCAAAGTAATTCCATAGTTGTCACACTGTAGAATGTAGATCAAGGCATGTGAGCATGTGTCCCATTGGCGCACTTTAGAGATTCTCTCTCTCACACACACAAGAATTCGTAAAACACACACACAGTCACGGTGTCCAAGAACAACCTTGCCCCCACCAGCTCGGCAGCACCACAGGCGCATTTTAGAGTTCTTTCATGGGAGTTGTAAATATTCTCTTTTTGTTTGGCCGATAATATTTTTAGAGCATAAATAATTTAATAATGTTCTGGTGGCTAAGCAAACTATACCTACCTACTCTTACCCTATAGGCATTACCAATTAGACAAATATATAAATATATATTTTTCCTAGTAACGACATTATTATGTCTTATCTTGTCCAACTCACCAAGGATACTTTATTGAAGAATTGATGTTACGCTTCCTTTGTGTTTTCTCATTTTTTATTTTTTCTCTAAAGATTTAGTACCATATAATATTTTGAATTTGGAGAGATCCGTCGTGTCAAATAATGTATTCAAATACATATTTTTTCAAGCTAATCAAATACGCATCACATTTTAGAACTCCTTAATAATTAATAATTGATGTCGAACATCTATTAATAATATATATTATGAAAGTGGACAAATATTTGTATGTTTGGTGGGATTTAGCTATATTGTTTGCACAATATTATTAAGTTAGACATATAAATTGAAAAGTCATAGTCAATTATTTGTATCAAGCATAACTATAACATATTTATCTCAAAAAACAATGATTTGTGAAACTACATATCACTTGCTACTTAATTATAGTAGGTATGATATCTCAAAGGGGTAAAATTGAGTACGGTTGATTCTATCTAAATTTTCACCATTGTATGACTTAATTGTGCCCAACTAGTTAGTTTAACTCCAAACAATTTTCTTGTGCTTGATTTGATCAAAGTTAGGGAAGAGTTTGTGAAAATGTATATAGAGACACCACACACACAACAAAAAGTAAAGATAATAAAGTATTTACAAGCTATGTTGAACCTTGCACTTGTATTATTTTCCCACAAAGTAATACAATACACAATACACAAAAGTTTACCTAAGGTCTCAACACAATGTTCATGCACTCTTGCTTGTTGCTTTGAGTTGTGAGGTCTTTGGCTAGTTATAGGTAACAAAATGCAGCTGATATCTCCCATTGCTAGGATAAACATAAGTTATAATTGGCATCTATCTATTCGTCGTTGAAAGGCGTTTGACTTCGTCCAATATGCCATTGTTTGTATAGTGATGGGAATCGTTTGCTAGCAATGCTCCATGATCTTGTCCACTATGCAACCATTTGTCTAAGTGGTTCAATCACAATCATGTATTTGTAAAGCCATCTCTATCGATTTCTAAGTCCTTAACCGCTTGGCTCCTGAAATTTTGGATCTTATCCCAATAGTTTGACTAGGTTAAGGGTGATTGTTCGTATCAACTAACTAGCAAAGCCAAAAATCCTAGAACTCATGTAATTGGGTCAAAGGTCATGCTTTCAGTTGTTCTATGTGCCCAAATCTAGTACCCGTCAATTGTGCACACATCTTTAAGTTTCTCACGCACTGCCTGAAAAATCCCGTGCAATATTTGAAATTCTATGTGTAGATCACCCCATGGGGCGCTTGGCAAGTGCATGCGCTTAACATACCGCCCTAAAATTTTTGCACATTGTCCGAATGCGCCAATTTTCTTGGCGCGCGCAGCCCTACCTACCTGCAAGTGCTTGTCCAATGCCTATAATGACTAAGTTCGTCTTGCCAACTATTTAGCCAAAGAACTTGTTCTCACCAAGCGGACTGCCTTGGTCCAACGTGTAATGGTCAAGTCAAATTGATGCCAACATTTTGAGTGTAATAATAGGGTCTTATGAGGTCTGTCTTTATTTTTATCAATTGATTTTCTTAACCAAAGAATTTTCTTCACATAAAACGTTTAGTGGTGTTTCTTTTTGTTATCAAATATTTTGCTAAAATACTTTTGTGGTAGTGAGAACGTAAGAATGCTTAATTTTATTTTGGAGAAAATTAAATTAACAGTAAATATATGTTTATATAAGTTTTCGTGTAATTAGTAGTGTCATATTAAATATTTATATAGTTATACAATAATTAAAAATATATTTATATTAAAGTAATGATTGAATATATATATTATCAATGGGATTTTTGGCATTTTGCTTTTTTAAATTATAGTCTATTAGCACTTTGCTCCATAAAATTATAAAATTGACAAATTACATCCTGAAATTAATATTTTCTTGGCAAATAGCACCCCACCACCTTTCTAGCAAAATTATGTTAGAAAACATATTTCTCTAACAGGACAAGGATAAAATTATCCATTTCCCTCTTCTAGAAAAATTTTGACATATAAAATTAATAATCAACACTTATAATTCTAATAAATGAAAATACTAAAAGATTGACAAAAAGAACCACCATTCATGATTTTTAGTCAATCTTTATAAACAAGATTCAAACAAATTTTCAACCACAATAATTTAAAAAACCCAGGCATCAAGAATTAAAAACACACTCAACCCAAGATTGCAATTTTATCCATCCTAATTCATAGATTCATATAAATGAAAAGGAAAAAAAAAAGGATCTTAAAAACTCTCCTCCGCGGTTCACAAATATAAAGCCAATAAAAAGAGAAGGATCAATAATAAAATCAAGAATGGTATTGTAAACTATATGCAATGACCAAATAAAACTAGCATCTTTTAAATATGTTTAATAAGTTTAAAGAACAATTCATAAACTAAAATCCATCAAAAATACCAAACTTAATCCATTCTATAAACCTTACAATATTCGAAGGTGTTGTAAATCAAAATCATCAAGTGTATGCTCTAGATCCACAGCAAGTGTTTTGATTGACTAGAGCTATAAATGTTGGTTATTAATTTTATATGTCAAATTTTTTCTAAAAAGGGAAATAGATGATTTTATTTTTGTCTCGCCAGACATATCTGTTTTCCGGCATAAATTTTGCTAGAAAGGTTGTTGGGATGCTATTTGCTAAGAAAATATTAATTTGAGAACGCAATATATAAATTTTCTAATTTTAGATTGCAAAGTGTTAGTAAACTATAATTTATGGGTGCAAAATGTCAAAAATTCATTATCAATGTAATGATTAAATTTTTTAATAATATTTAAAAATAAAATTTGAAACAATATTCAATTTTGTCTTAGTGCATGATTCTTTCTCTTTCAAAAAAAGAATGTGACCGAAATTATTCAAAAAGCATCTAAATCACTGTGTAATTCCCCTAAACAAACAGTTAAATTAACTGTAACAGACAAATCACTAGGACAAATGAACAGCAGCACACTGCGCCATATCTGCTCAAAAAACTTTAACAGAATAAAATTATTATATTTAAATTTCAAAAAAAGAAAAGAACATAAGAAAAAGTCCAAAAGCCAAGAAAGACCAGGACAAGCAAAGCACGTGACCTGCCAAAAAACTTACCTGCAAAAAAATAAAAAATAAAAAGCTTTCTGCTTTGCTTATTTGCCTTTAAGACATCCCATTGTTTCTCTCGGAATCAATCACACGCACATCCCTTCAGTCCAAATCACTGAATATAAAGCAAATTTTTTGCTTCCCCAAAAATACAACTAGCTTTTCGTATGTAATAATCAAAATAAAAAAATCCCATTTAAAATATAATAATAAGAATATTGTACATAAAACTCATGTTTTCTTTTCAAAATATACACTGTCCACATATGTATCTGTGAGGCCTTGGCCTAATGTTTTGGACTTTCTGCAGCATGTTTGTATTTTTCTGGTAAATACTCTATTGACATGTGTGAATAATATTAGCTAATAAGATAGGGAGTGTGGGAGTGTGATGCTAATCTTGAGAGGAACAGGATTTGCTGTCGAGAATCATTGGGGTGAAGCTGGAGATAATTTGCAAAGGCAAATAGAATTTTGTGGGGATCAGTTAAAAAAACATGGAATTCCCACGCTAATACAATTCCCAGATCTCAAGGCTTTCAGAATTTCAGGTCTAGTCCTTGTTTTTGCTCTCTCAAGAGAACACCCTTTATTGTCTTGGTTTCCCTCCATCCCAAATGGTGCCCATTTAATGCAAGGCTCTGCTTTTTGTTTCAAGACAGCAACTTTATCATCTGGGCTTCTTTTTTATTTTTGTTTTTGTTTTTATCTGAAGTTGGTGGATTTACTGGAGCTTAAGGGGTGAAACTTGAGGTGGTCTTGGGGACAGATGTGGAAAAAGAAGAGTTCTTTGTGTGGTAATGGTGGATTTGCTTTATGAGGTTCTGATTCTGGGGGCTACTTTTTTGGTCTGAGCTGTTTGGATGATAGTAATGCATTATGTGTGGAAGCTGTGAATTAATGTGAGAATGGCTTATTCTGTGAAGGGAATGAAAAAATATTCAGAGAAGGTGAAATTGCTGGAGTGAGTTCTATAATACATCAGAGTATGGAAAGAGGAAAGTCTCTGCTCTGCAAAGTGGGATTGCTGGTTTTGGCAATGATAGAGGGTTCTTATTCAACTCTATCTCCTTCTGGTGTAAATTATGAAGGTAAAGTTTCTTCTTTCTGAAGTTCATTCCTTTGCATATCACAAGAGGGAAAGCTTGTTATTCTTTTTGAATTTTTTTGTACAATTGATGGCTACATGGAATTTACTTTATTTGGATTTCAGCTCATGTCCTTACTGTTCATGATTGAGTTTTCTATATTTGAACAGATTCAAGTTTCAGTGGCTCCACTCATACATGTTTCCCCCCTTTTTTTGCATCCACTTCTTATTTTGTTTTGTATGGTTGCTTTTCTTTAATATTGTGTTGCACTGGGACTCCATATCATTCACCCTGGTCTTTTGATAGGTACTTTACCTTAGTTTTTCTGAGAATGTCTATGTGATGTTTGTGCTGCCATGAGAGGAAAGGATAAAATTGATGTATAATTAGCTCTAACGGTTCATTTATTTTTGACAACTTATTTACTTTTCTTAAACTCCCTGCAGTTGTTGCTTTAATCGCTATAAAGAATGACCTACACGATCCTTATAATGTCCTGGAGAATTGGGATGCAAATTCTGTAGATCCTTGTAGTTGGAGAATGGTTACTTGCTCCTTAGATGGTTACGTTTCTGCTCTGTAAGTTGCTAACTATGAAACTTATTACTGAAAATCGAGGGAATTCTCCTTGTTATCTTGCCTTGTTACTCATGCTTGCTGGTAATTTTGCTTGTTACCAGAGGGCTACCTAGCCTGAGCTTGTCCGGGACCTTATCACCTGGAATAGGGAACCTCAGTAACTTGCAGTCAGTGTAAGTGGTTTCAGTTTGTCACTTTCTTGTTCACTCTTAAATATAGGCTGTTTTTAGTTCATTCATTCTGTGTCATGTTTTAATTGTCTGCTAGCTGAAAATTATCTATGTATTTAATTTTTCAAATTCCGAGCTATTAACTGAGAAGCCGAGTTCATGAGGTTACGGCCAAGTCGAAGTAGTGATGTCATTCATAATGTTTTCCATGCATCTATAGGTTGCTGCAGAACAATGAAATTACTGGTCCTATTCCGCCTATCATTGGGAAGTTAGAGAAGCTTCAGACATTTGATCTCTCCAACAACAAACTTACTGGTGAAATACCCAGCTCTCTCGGGGACCTGAAGAACTTGAATTATCTGTGAGTTTGCTACCGCCAGTATAAACTTGCAAAAGATTATTCATTTGGACATTGCTTTAGATTGACTCAAATGTTTGCTATTTTTTTGAGCAAGACAGGCGGCTTAACAACAACAGCCTTACTGGACCTATTCCTGATTCTCTTTCCAATGTTGAGAGCCTTACCCTCGTGTATGTTATGCTGCTTTTCTCGTGCTTAGTTCTCAAATTAATATAATTCTAAAGGGACATTGATCTGTTCCTTTCTTGAATGGTTTAAAACTTGCAGTACTTGAATGGTTGCAGGGACCTTTCTTTCAATAATCTCAGTGGTTCCTTGCCAAAAGTTTCTGCAAGAACGTTCAAGTGAGTTGTCTCTCTGTTTTTGGACAAATTGTCTCTTGTATTATACTTGCTTTACTAATTAGAATAGTCTCATTGTCCCAATTGAACTTTCAGAATAGTTGGAAATCCTCTAATTTGCGGGCAGACTTCTCAAAACAATTGTTCTGTTGTCTATCCAGAGCCATTGTCCTTCCCACCAGATGCTGTTAAAGGCAAGTGTTTCCCTGTTCCACAATGCCACAACTTCCATCACTTGTGGCTCTTGATTACTACTATTGTGTCTAAATATCTATTTGCTTTGCAGATCAATCAGAATCTGGAGCGAAACATCATGTTGCCATTGCTTTTGGGGCAAGTTTTGGTGGTGCCTTTTCAATCATTATAGTTGTTGGCTTGCTTGTTTGGTGGCGATACAGGCGCAATCAGCAGATTTTCTTTGATGTCAATGGTAAGTTCAAATTTCCTACTTCTTATATTTTTGGAACAGGAATATGTCCATATGAAGTTATTTGATATTGATTTTTAGATGGTTGATTCTTCTAGTTATGGCATTTGGTTTGGTGTTTTTATGTCCTGAAATAATTAACAGTAGTTTCAATAACTGACGTTCGGTGTTGACACTTCTATGTGTATCTACAAGTTTTGACTACAGAGGTCATGTAAAGGTGCCACCCTGCCACTATAGCATTCAAAGTATGATTTGTCCTTTGGATTTTACTGTACAACTCAATCTAACTTGAGAGACAGGAGTTGGAAAAATCACAATAAAGCTGTAGAATCAACAAATTTATCTTCTTGGAAATAAGAAAAAGATGTGAATATTCAAATACTTGAAGGAATTCAGTTGAAGTGCACTTTAGCCCAGCACAGTGCTCAAAGAGTTGAACTTTGACTTGTTTTCACTGCCTTTTGTTTTAGAATTTAGAACCATGGCTAAGGCAGAAGGTATAAGAGAACAGTGCTTATGAATTAAGCTTCTCATCTGTACACTGATTTTCAACTCCCATAGCTGTTCTATTTGTTTTTTATATTACTTGGAATATCATGCCGTGCAATATAATGACAACAATTGCAAAATTATATAATGGATCGATAAATTGATTAGTCTTATACTTCTTGGTTGATCCCTCTCTTACTGGGAGAGAATCAATTACCATATGCTATCCTTATAAACTTTTAAAATTCTCTAGGGGACTGATACATCTGCTGCTATATGCAGATATAGATGCATAACTTATATAAAGATAATCACACCGTACAAAAAATATGAACTGAATGATGAAAGCTTTGTGCGCTTTTCCTTTTCTTTTGTCGATGGAAACTGAATCAAGAAATCTACCTAATACCAATTGGTATGATCTCTTAGTGTTGTTTGTGAGTTACCTGGGTAATTCATCAAGAAGATGATTAATGAACTTTCTTGGTCTTTTGTCAATTCAAGATAACTGGACTTATATCCTTCTTATTTACTTTGTATGCTATTTGCCTTCTGAGCAATATCATTTGTTTGGCAGAGCAATATGATCCGGAGGTACGCCTAGGTCACTTAAGAAGGTATACTTTTAAGGAACTCAGAACTGCGACTGACCATTTCAATGCAAAGAATATACTAGGGAAGGGAGGATTTGGCATTGTATACAAGGGCCGCTTAAACAATGGGACTGTGGTGGCTGTCAAAAGGTTAAAAGATTATAATGCTGTTGGCGGTGAGATTCAGTTCCAGACAGAAGTGGAGCTGATCAGTTTGGCCGTCCACAGAAATCTTCTCCGGCTCTGGGGGTTCTGTTCAACTGAAAATGAGCGCCTTCTCATTTATCCTTATATGTCAAATGGCAGCGTCGCATCTCGACTGAAAGGTTGGCAAATTATTCTGTCTAATATTACTTTTGACGCCCCTTGGTTTCTCTCATTCTTAGATACCAAGACAATATAAATAAGTGCTTTTTGGCTCTAAATGTATCAAAATGTCGAATATATATCGCCTGATTATGATCATATTAGCTTTCTCTCCAGATCACATCCATGGCAAGCCAGTATTAGACTGGTCTAGACGGAAAAGGATAGCATTGGGCACAGCGAGGGGCTTGGTGTATTTGCATGAGCAATGTGACCCCAAAATCATTCATCGTGATGTCAAAGCTGCCAACATTTTGTTGGATGAAGACTTTGAGGCAGTGGTTGGTGATTTTGGATTGGCAAAGCTCTTGGATCACCGAGATTCTCATGTCACCACAGCAGTCCGTGGCACTGTTGGCCACATTGCTCCTGAATATTTATCAACGGGTCAATCATCAGAAAAGACTGATGTCTTTGGATTTGGAATCTTACTTCTTGAGCTAATTACAGGCCAGAAGGCAGTCGACTTTGGGCGAGGAACCAACCAAAAAGGAGTGATACTAGACTGGGTATGTGCCTTTTTCCTTCCCTCTCCTCTTCTAAACGCATGCCCGCACAAGCAATAAGTTCTTAGTTTCTTACTCCTTATCTGCCTATATCACTAGAAGAAAACACCCTTCATTAACGAAAAATTTATGACGAATAGGGTTCCAGCACAGATCAAAGACAGTTCTTATTGATTTTTGATGGATTATTGATGAAACTGAAAAAATGAGTAAAAATTTATGTTAGTAATGACACTTATGACGGATATGAAGAGTTTGTATTGGTGTGAAGAGTCGTCCATTTACAAAATTCATAACTCTAAATATGATTTTGTAATTCAATGCATGATGGAAATTCCATCATAAAATTAATTTTGTGACGCATTTTATTTTCGTCATGAATAACTCAGTGACAAAGCATATACTAATGGAATTGTAAAATAAATCTACCATAGAATCATGTTTTGTGACAAATATCATTAAATTTGTGATGAATTTTTTTGTTGGTTAAGGGATGTTACCTTATAGTGTATAACTTAGTGTGCACGAGGGATGTTGAAATTTTGAACCCGTAATCGGACATCTAATGATATCTACTGCCATTCTTCTTCAGGTAAAGAAGCTCCATCAAGAAGGTAAGCTGAACCTTATGGTGGACAAAGATCTAAAGAATGATTTTGATAGAATGGAGTTAAAAGAAATGGTTCAGGTAGCACTTCTTTGTACGCAATTTAATCCTCTGCATCGCCCTAAAATGTCGGAAGTTGTGAGAATGCTGGAAGGTGATGGATTAGCAGAAAAGTGGGAGCAATCACAAAACATCGAGACTCCAAGATATCGATCGTTTGGGCATCCTCCTCAAAGATACTCAGACTTCATTGAGGAATCCTCGCTCGTAGTTGAAGCAATGGAACTTTCTGGCCCAAGATAGCATTCCATTTTCTCTTCTCTTCTCTTCTTGCTGCGTTTGATTTTCTCTAGTATTAAGTGGTTATAAGCTTGAAATGATATGCACTAAGTGATGTCTATAGTTTGTTGAATCCCATGTATTTCACCTGTAAAAAGAAAGTAAAGGCATGTACAAGAATTTAGTTCTTTGTTTCAGAGCAAGTATTAGATTGATTGAGCTCACTCCAAATTTTGACTTGCTAGGTATATGCTCTGGTAAAATTATGGAAGCACTCAACAATGCACAAAAGCTTGGTTAATGTCTCGGTTTTGTTTTGAATGGTTTGGGAAAAATGTTTTGTGAAAATATTTTGGGGACTGGTTTTGGAGTAGGGTGATATATTTGATGTTATCGTAGGAGGGAATAAATTGTACTTTAAGTTAAATTAATATCTTTTTATTTGATTAGAAGGGTGAAGATTTAATTTTATATTATTATCTTTATGTAGTGATCATATTTATTTTAGAGAATTTGCAGAGGGGTGCGTTCAGATATTTTTGGATTATTTTGGATTTTTTTAGAAACAAAAAATATTATTGGTGATATGAGATAGGTCAACAGGTTCACTAAGCCTAATGTCAGTTTCATTCAGCCTAACAGGCCCAATAAGCCTAACATCAATTTTGGAGCTAATTTATTTGACAATAACTATTTGATTGAGTAAATTGTTATCGACCCTGCTCGATGGGACGCGTCACCTATTCTAGCCTATTCTGTCATGTACCAGGTCGATCAGTTAAATGGTCGACCAGCTAAG
>JACGDI010005728.1:1604854-1632566 GCA_014898725.1 Jacaranda copaia | reverse complement strand
GGACTCTATTTTCCAAAGACGGCGCCAAAATGATGATGCTAATTGTAGCTTGATCATCGGATCTAGGTCTACCTTAGTTGACCAGAAAGGTGGTTGAAAATGAATGCGGTGATAAGAGCGGGTTGAGTTCTGCAACCAAGCAACACATGTGAGGCCAGCTGAAGAGGCCCTCGGCTAAGGCACTTCAATGCTCAAGTAAGTATAATCAACCAGAATTTAGAGCGGCAGAGCGAGGGCCAAAGGTACAATAAACGTACCTTATAGCACAGCTACAATAAGGTATTTATAGTCCCAAGTGGGAGATTAAAATATCCACAGTACCCTTGCTCTTGTAGGGAGGACCTTTGTCCTTACATGAGGATTTTTAGGTCTTTTTCATATCTGGAAATCTCTTTATAGGTGGCGCACCCCCTATCCTCCTGGAAAATAGTGAAGATCTCCACATTTAATGTGAATGCAAGCTGTCTGTTAGTGTATTTAATATGGCAGTGTGGTGGTTAAATGCATTTAATGCGACAGCGATTGGTGGTGAGAGAAACCTTCTTGTTTCGCATGTTAACCTATTCTAGTCGAGATATCTCATTGGCCGTAAGTCTCTCCGCCCACTCTGATCGAATGCATAACCTCTTAGGGTTGACCTATTCTAGTTGAGATGTCTTCCCAAGGTTGATCTATTCTGGTCGAGATGTCTCCCCAGGCTGTGGGTCTCTCCGCCTACTTTGATTGAATGCATGACCTTTTGGGGTTGATTTATTCTGGTCGAGATATCTTCCTAGGGTCGACCTATTCTGGTCGAGATGTCTCCCCTGGCTGTGGGTCTCTCCACCCACTCTAGTCAAATGCATGACCTCTTCTGGTCGAGATGACTCTCCGACAGCGAGCCTTTTGACCATAGCTTGGTCGATTAAATAAAGATCGATAGCTTTTATTGGTTGCTAGCCCAATGTATTCTTGGATCTGGGTTGGTTCTATTGGACTTGTTGGGCTCGTCTTACTTCCCCATATCAACAGCCTTGTCAATTATGACTATGGCTCATCAATATATAATTATTTCTTGAAGTAACATATCATAATTACTATTACAAGAATGTATTTAAAGGAAAAGACTCTGTAAAAAATAGTAAGATAGAGGAAATAGATCTCCCCATCAATTTAAATCTTCTTAATAGATAGACTATTCCTAGAGTAGATCCAAAAACAATTTACCAATATGGTACTTTTGAAAAAATTGGATTAAAGCAGGTTGTTAAAACTATTAAGGAAACTTATTCTCTTAATAAAGATGAAATTATTTTGAAACTTTCTAAGAAATCAAATCTTGAAAAATTTCAACTTGAATATAAATTTCTTCATATAGGTTTAGTACAAATTGCTTTTAAACCTCTAACTTTGAAAAATCTTCCAGATAGTTTTATTGCAATTTTAAGAGATACAAGAAATTTAAACTAGAAGCATTCAATTATGGGTATCATACAATCTAGCTTGGCATATTGCCCAATTTATTTTGATGTTTATCCAAATTTAAATTTATCTCTTGATGTTAATATTTATCATGCTTTAACATTAAATGTTAAACTTCATGGCTACAATTATATGCAAGGCATGGAAACAATTTGTGTTATTTACTGCATAAATTATAAGTCTCTTTATACATTGATTCCAATGTGTAAAATGATTAGTAAACCTAATCAAGAAACGATTCTAATAGAATCAAACTTTCTAAATCTAATATTACTATCAGGAGACCCATTCAATGGGAAGGTGTTATATTTCCTAAAAATTAGATTATAGAACAAGCTGTTCCTCCACGGCCTATTATCAATTTTAATTTTGGGTGTATAATACAAACTCCTAAAGGATCTGTTTAGATTCAATTTAATAATGATGAATCTTCATATAGATCTCATAGATCTAGACTTGTACAATCTAATTCAACTTTTTTCTCATTTTTCTCCTCTTGATTATATTGTGGAAACTCTTTCTAGAGCATCTACATCTAGAATTAGAGAATTATCTAAGGAAGAAAATTCTAGAAAAGATAATTCTTTAAATATTAGATTTGAAAAATTAAAAATTCTTGAAAATAATATAGTTCAAGGAGTTTAAGATAATAATAGTGAAGGATATATAGATCCCCCTCTATCCGAAATGGACTTTTATATGGGTAATAACCCTTTATAAAATTAAAATATTTTTAATAAATTTAAGAAAATATAACTTTAGCCCTGGATCCCAGGATAGAAAACTCATAAATCTTGAATTTAATAAAGAAAGATAGGAACCTTTTCGAAAATGATTTTTTGAAATATTTTCACATACAGAAAAATTATATTTTCAAAATGAATTTTATAAATTTCTTTTTGAAAAAGATCAATTAATACCTTTTGTTCCTGGGCTTATAACCACTTATGTTGAAGATTATATTTCTGTTATTGAAAGTATTATAATCTTTCAGATGGTACAATACTGAAGGATGTTTATCCTCCTCAAAATCCTTTTCAAATTGAAAAGGATGGTCAGAAATTACAATTCTCTAAATTTCAAAAATTATTTGATAATGATACTTTAATGTTAACAACTCAACATATTAATTTTCTTTTAAAACAAGGAAATTATGCTAATCTTTACCTAAATATTTTAGGAGAAAATATTTACTATCTTCATAAAAAGGTAGAAGAAATTATAAATTCTATTAATAAATTAAGAGAATTTCTTAAAATTATTCCTAAATAAATACATCTACTTCTAAGGAAATTATTACTACCCCCTACTATTCAACCTCTTTCTGAAGTTCAAAATTTCAAATTAAGAATTATGTCTAAATTAGAAGAAATTATACACAATCAATTTTCAAATATGAAACTTTCAACTCTTAATAAAGAATTTGAAGACATATTATTTCCAGTATTAAAAATAATACTTATAAACAAGAAATTCAAGATGAAGTTAATAAACTTCAAAAATATGCTAAGAAACCAACTATGAGATTATGTTATTATCCTAAACCTTCTCCTCAAGATGTTCTTCATGAAGAAGAAGAATATATTGTTAATAATAGTTATAATGGTAAAAATATCTATGAATGGAATATAGATGGATTTATTGAAAGACACATTTATAATCTAGTCCATAGAATGCTTATGTATAGTACTATTTGTAAAACTAATAATAATTTTGATAAAGCAGTTGCTAATATGATTATTGCAGGTTTTAAAAGCCAACTTAAAGGTTGGTGGGATGATTACTTAACTGAGCCTGATAGAACTAAGATTTTAAATACTGTAAAATTTGAAGGTGGTAGTAATATTTTTGAAAATGTTGTTTATACTTTTGTTGTTAATATTATAGAACATTTTATAGGTGGATGGTTTGATAATTCTAAAAATATTAGAACTTTATTAAATGGTCTTAGATGTCATACTCTCACCTCATTTAGATGGTATAAAGATACTTTTCTTTCTAGAGTCATGAAACTAGCTAAGTCTAATAATATTCATTGGAAGTCTAAATTCATATATGGTCTTCCTTCTTTATTTTCTGAAAGAGTTAAGAAAATACTTAGAAATAATGAACCTCATATTGCCTATAATAAATTTACTTATGAAAAATTAATAGGTACAAGTATACAAGAAGGACTTGCCCTTTGTAATAAAATCAAACTAAATCAACAAATAAAGAAACATAATATTTCTAAAAAAAGGCAACTTGGCCAATTTTGTAAACAATTTGGTATGAACCAACCTTCCACTCATAAACAAAAAAATATTTCTTTTGAAAAATCTTATTATAAAAAGAAGAAAAAATAGAAGGATCTCAAAGACCTTCTTATTCTAATATTACATCAAATGTAGCTTCATCCAAAGATGAAGATTCTTTGACTATGTTTGAATAGAAAAAGCATAAAGACATAATAATGTTCTTAGAATATAAGGATCTCCAATGAAAAAATAATCATTGGATTATAGTCCAAAGATATCTTGATACAATATCATATGCTTCAAATTCTAAAAAACAAAGATCGTTCTTTGAAAATATTCTGGTTTTTACAAGATCATGTGAAATTTCACATTTTTATCTAAGTCCTAATATAAAAACCTCATTCAATTTTAGTAAGAATATTGTCAAGAAGCTTATAGCAATTGAAGAATGGGGAATGTCCTCTCTTAGAGAAAAAGAATATTTTCATAAGGAACTCAAAGTTCCAATAGAGTTTAATTATTGGGATTATATCCAGGTATTTGATAAGGTTTTCTTATATGAAAATCAAAGAAAGAAACATTCCTGGTTCATCATGATTTGTCCAAAAGTCTTTCAACATGATATACCAAATTAATTTTTGAATTGGTAGAAATCATATAGTCCAACTCAGGATATTCTTCCTGAACAATTTAGAATGACTTTTGATATGTGATCTAAATATTCCACCAAACTATTAGAAGTTGAGGAGAAGCATTGATTAATAGAAAGAATGGCTGCCATGTATTTTTTCATAGAATTCTCAATCCCATGAATTTGGAAATGGATACTAGAAGTCAACGCTAATGAGGAAGATATTTCATATTTGAAGAGAATATTTCTCAATAAATTTTGGAATAAATTAATTTAGATAGATAATGAGACCAAAAAATTGCATGGTGAAGCAACTCTGGATAATATTCTTCAACAAACTCAAAAGTATAAAGACAATTTGGAGCAAGAAAAGAAAAGAGAATTGTCCAGCCTTTTTGAGAAAGTTTCAAAAAAAATCCAGATGCGAGAAAGAAAATTGTCCAAACAAGAATTAATCAAGGAATATCTTGATATGGTTCAACAAGAATTAATGAAAAATATTGATGATATCAATTATGAAACTGATAGTAAATCCGATGCATCGATGGCTATTTCTACTTCTGCAAAGTCAAAAGTTGGACAAAATCAGTTTGAATATTTGGGAGAAGCTTAAGACCTGGAGGATGATACACCACCAAATTTTAAAAAAATTAAAAGAATCTTTCAATCCCTCAAGAAGACAATTCCTAAAGAGTAGAATAATAGTTTAATTTTGAAATATTGTAATAGGACAAACAATAATAGACTGTTTAATTTTACTATTTGGAATTCAAAACTTTGAAATCCGTAATAGTACTTTTCTACTTTTCACTATTTGAACTTCAAAATTTTGGAATCTGGAATAGTATTTTTCTACTTTATAAAAGGTAGTCCTTTGTTTTGAAGGAGGTAGGCAAAAATTTAGCTTTGCTTTCTTTCCTTCTTTTTTAACAATCTGTTTTCTTCCCTACCTTCTATCTTATAAAATTTTTATCTTTCTTGAAAGAAGGCCTTTGGCTATTTATCAGTTAAGGTAATCTTAGTTTTATTTATATTTCTTTAATATTTCTTTTATTATAAGCCTAGCCAATGGCAAGCTAAACTTCTTATGCTATGTTATGGGTAGAATAATTATATATTGATGAGCCATAGTCATAATTGACAAGGCTATGTTGAAAGTATTAGACAATTTTATGTGTAAAGCTGAATAAGGGTTTTGCGCCTTAGACAACAACGTAGATTGTTGTTTTGGCTGTTTTGGCCTTGTTTGCCATGAAGGCTTTGTGTGCTTCTTTTTTTTAGCCTAGATAGCAATAATATATTCTTGTATGTTCAAATCTAGATAAAATTCCTAGAAAGATATTTAGGGTCGGCTCAGTAACATAATTAGTCTTTTATCTCCTTCATGGATAAATATAAAACTATTTAATTTTTGATTAAATATAATTTTTTATATGTATATAATTATATATATGTACGTATATATAATTTTATAAATATTAGATAGCATTTAATTTATATAAATATCTTATGTATTTTATAAATATAAAATTATTTAATTTAGATTAAATAAAAGAAAAAGAAAAGTATAAGGATATAAAGTAATTATATAGATATATGAGGGTATTTTTGTCATTTAAATGTAAAATTCAATTCAAATAGACGAAAGGGGGCGGTGATCCAAATTTTAAAAACATAAGGGAGCGTTTTACCTTTTTTTTTTTCATAGAGGCATAAACTACTTATTTCAAATAACACAAAGAGGTAAAAGTATTTTTACTCTATATTAGTTCAAAAGTTAAATATATGAATACTAAACTCCTATTTTACATTATATAAATGTATAAGTGAACTATTATCTATTATTATATTTGATATCTTATCAATATTTCCTTTGTTTTTGAGATTAAAAACTCAACATTAATAACATAATATAGACATTAAAATAGATATCAACTCAATATAATATATAGATTTTATTTTAAAATTTTTATTAGTATTATATATAAAGTATTAATTTAATAAAAATTATTAAAGTTTGAATTTAGATCTTTAACGGATCATAGTGCTTAATTTGTATTCGGTCCATTTATTTTGAATTACGGATATTTGTAATTGGATAAAATTTCTAAAATTAGGATTGAATTTGGATTAAAATTCAATTCATTGATAGCCCTAGACTGGTCCTTGTTTGGTTAAGCTTTCCAGAAGACTCGTTTGGGCTAGGCTTATTCAGATCGAAAATTAAAATAAACTAATCAGAATCTAATATATATAATAAAATGATGTTCAATTCTATTTTAAGTATATTTCTTATGTGGCAATGATGTGAATAAGTTAGTTTTATTTATATTTGCTATGTAATATATTCCATATATAATACGTGTAACTCCCTATAGCATATTTCTATATTTCTCTTTTCTTTATGTTAACATATTTCTATATATAATATACACACATAACTTTCTAAGTTAATTTTTGTGACTCCCTACATTAATATATAATTTTTGTAACTCCTTTTTATATTATTAATTTTATTCCTTTTACCAATGCCAACACACACACACGCACACATACATATATCTACATATATAATATGCTATCAATATTTTTTTAATATTAATATAGAAAGATTATATTAGTTCATCTTTTGTAACTCTAAATCTAACTTTGGTAAATATTGAATATATATTAATACATATATATGTATATATAATTTTTATGTTTTTATAATGATTCCTTATAATAAATAGTTTTTGTACTCCTTTCTATACATATATACATATATAGTCTTATTTTCTTCTAATATTTGTCAATTGCATTCTCAAATATGATTTTTGAGTAATTATGAATACACACATATATGTATCTGTGTATAACTAGGCATATATATAAGTTTATTCATCAATGCAATTTAATCGATATGTCTTGGTTAAGTTAAAAATCCTAATAACAGTTTATCTTAAAAATAATTTAAATATATAATCTACTGTTTCAAAATAAAATTATATTTGTCTTTTCCCCCCACCTCTATAAAATCATTTCTCTGTGGATTAAACTTTGTTTTTCAATTGTTGAATTCTTTAATTTTTTTTAAACCAAGTCAATTTAAGGTGTTTTTTCTAATTATATTTTCTACTATATTTTATGAATAGTTTGTTCAATTTATAAAGTGATTTAACATTTAGTAATTAATTTATGAGTAGAAATATACTAATGCAAGGGATTTGATCTAATGATACAAAAATTATATTCATATAAAATATTATTATATCTTAATTATATCATCAATTATATTATGTCAATAAAATTTTTAATCTTTTTAAGTGTTATATTTGGAATATTTATAAAAAATATTAATATTTACAATGTAGTTGAAATTAGATAAAATAAAAATTTAAATTTATCTCCCGTTGCGACACACAAGCTGAACTCAAATTGCACGAATTGTCCTGAAATTTAAATGCAAATCTATATTTGAAACACGAATATTTTTTAAATGTTATATTATAGCCGTAATAACATATATTATTATAATGATCTTTTCTTTGGACAAAAAATTAAAGTATAACTGCAACCACACATGTAAAAAAGAATTATTATTTGTAATAATTCATTGGTCTTCGTTACTACTTACTAGCATAAAGTTTATTTAAACTTTATCAATGCTCAACTTGAATTGGATGTTATATACAACATTGGTGGATGTTTGTAATTAAACCAGCCCATCAGCCCAAAAATCCAAGTCATGTTTGGGCCTAAATCCAAACCACATCAAATTTAAGAATGTGGGCCAGAACACTATACTCTACACGTGGCAGAATCGCAATGGTTGTATCTGAATCTAGACAAACATCAGCACGTGCCCGTACGCAGTTTGAAGTGTCATAAGATTTTAGGCCCGTGGCAAATATTCGTGTCGGCGACAAATGTACTGTTATTGCTGTCGTCTGTAACTACAGTCATATGACCAAAATGCCCTCAACTTCTCTTCCTAATTTTCCGATTCATCTCTCCATCAATTTGAAAAAGGTTAACAATCAATCTGATAACGTTTTTGAGATTTCATCACATGGAGAAATAGTTAAATGTGACATATTCCTTTCACTTAAGCTTTGAAAAAAATAAGAGAATGTTTAGTTATGTTTTATTTTATTTTATTATATATTTATTATATATTTTGTGAGATTGAATTATTGAAAAATATAAATGTTATTTTTTGATTTGTTTGTTTATATTTTAGGAGAGATAGTTTTTATTGTTACAGTCAAATCAATTATTTTTTATTGGGCATTCGGAGTGAAAATGAAATTGAGTGATTTTTTAAATGTTAGAATAATAATAATAATAAAATATATAATATGTATGCATATATTGAAGAATACGTGTTTTGAAGAAAAAATAGAGATATATTTGGTTAGATTTTTCCAAAATAATATTATTCGGAGAAACATAACCAAATAAAGCCCAAGAGATAAAAGAAATAGATAAAAAAATAGACAAAAGATTTTTCTTAGGATGTATATAAAACATTAATCTTAGCAAAATGCTTGGAACTTCATGTCCAATTTACCTATATCATTTTCCTTCAAATTTACTTTTTAAGACAATCAGCATAAAAAAAAAGGAGAAATGTGACACTAATTTCTATATCTAGGATGTTCAATTTCAATTTATACTATTTCATGAATATATAAGTTAAATATATGTAATTCATAATTTTTTTTATTTATATATACACACGCACATCAGAAGCTTATTTGGGTTTAAACTCCTGTCCTTTTACATTACGTGAGAAATTTGGCCATGCTTGACAATTGAAGACATTTATTTTAATGAGCTTTCTATTTTTATGCTATATTAAGTTATTTTTGTAATTATTTTTAATAATTTATGTAATTATTATTAAATAATTACATAATAATTTTATGTAATTATTGAATTTTATTAAATTACATAAATTATTTTTATTAAATTTTATGTAATTTTTATTAAATAATTACATAATAATTTAAAATAATTTAATATAACATAAAAGTAGAAAATTGATTTAAATAATGTCTTCAATTGTGATCATGGTCGAAGTGACTTGTGATCTAATAAAATAAGACTTTTACGTAATGTGGGACATTAAGAGTTTGAATCCAATTATGTTTACTATGTACATGTGTATATAAATAAAAAGAAAATTGTGAATCATGGACTTCAAGCACTCCAATATAAATAATAGAATGTTGTAAATATTTGTTGTTAATGAAATGAGGGTGATCCCGTCATTCAAGAACTGCATCTCTCTAACTCTTTTTCCATATCTAACCATGAGAATCCTTTTTCCCAACCCTGAAAAATCACCCTTTAAACCCTACGCTTCACTCCAACACAACTTCCTTTACTTTTTGGCCTTTTTCCAATCTTACAAACAGTGATCCCCTTTGCATCGTAATCTCAGAAAGAACACACAAACACTCCGAGAAGAACAATGCATTTCAGTACAAACTTCAGACTACTGTATGATAATATATGATAAAATCTCCATACATTGTGGTTTTCCCTACGTTTATACAAGATGGTGACTTTTTCTTCCACTTTACCAGCCATGGACTTGAAAAAACTCACATTCTCAGGTCAGTTATTCTCATCTCCACGAAGGAAGGTAGTTTCACCCTTTGGTTTAGGCATTGTCTTGTCTTTCATTGTTTTGTGTGCAGTATTGTTTAATATCTCCTCTAAGGGTCCATCTTTTAGCCCCGTGTTTCGAGGGTTGAATGGTTTTGGTTCCCACAGTAATAGTTCTTTTGTCTCTTGGCCATTTTCTGGTGCCTTTACGGCTTCTAGTAATACTACTGCAAGTGGTTGTAATGATACTGGTATTGCTCGGACTTTGCCTCGCCCTGTGAATGGAACCCTTGAGGCAAATGTCACAGGGAGTAGTAGAAGTTTAAATTTTGTGAATTCTGATGGGAAAGAAAAGGTTTTTGAGAATGCCCGCGTGGGGAATGTGACTGAGAATTTCAATGGAAGCTTTGTTGTTGAGAGTATTGGAGTGAAAACAGATGAAAGAAATGGGTCGCAGTCTGTTAAAAATGCGATCTTGGCGGATGGTAGTGGGAAAGGAAAGGAATCAGAAGCACCCCATATAGGGGATTCCGTTGATAAAGTGAAGAATGAAAGTGTTAGTGGTAAAGAATATGTCGGTGAGAATTCTACTGTTAAGTCTGTTGAGTATGAGAACGGTTCAAATGGGGCAAAAATTGAATCCCCGCAAAATGATAAGTTTGGTAATTACGCACACGATAGAGAGAAGAGTGAGCCAAGAAAGAAAGGAACAAATGCTTTTGCTGCAAACAGCAGATCTTACAAGGACTGTGACATCTTCAATGGTAGATGGGTGAGAGATGATACGAAGCCATACTATCCTCCAGGTTCCTGCCCTTACATTGATAGGGATTTCGATTGCCACCTTAATGGGAGGCCAGATAATCAGTTTGTGAAATGGAGATGGCAGCCGCATGATTGTGATATTCCTAGGTAAAATCTATATTGTTATTTCTGCTTATAGATAGAGGATATTTTGTTGATTTGAAATAAATGTGTGTATTGGCATGACTTAGAATTTTATTCGCATAACAAAATTGTTGAATTTTAGCGTGCGACTTATACTTATAGATGTCAATGATAATCTTACATCACATGTTCTGTTTCTAGTTATGGTAATGTAGTCAACGATAGCATTCCTGTAATTAAAATGTGCTTATATTTAGTATGGCTTCTTATTGCATCTAATCTCAATGCATAATATATTATTTAAAGTTGAACATATTATACTGCTTTTGAACTTCTTCAAGAGCCTTCACTAGTTATGTATTTTTCTTATAGGTCAATAAGCGAACATTCTTATGGAGCCGTGGATCTTAATCGTTTGTGTCTCCCTTTTTCTTCTCTGGTTTCTTTCTTTATTTCTTTCTTGTGTGAGTGCTGAATATGTCTGGAAATTGCTTTGAGAAAATTAATTTGGATCTGTGGCTTGCCAGGAGTTTTATCACTGCAAAGTTGTATTGAATTTTAGTTCTTGGAAATGTTTATCAACTCAAAACGAAATCTCTGTTTAGGTTGTGTGACAATACTTCAGATTGATTCACATCATCCAAACTTCTTTTGATATTCTAGAATGGACTTGATAACTATATAGCTGCTATCTCAGTTGCCAAGTACCGGATTAGACATATTCAAAGTCCATGGAAAATATGAAATTAATAGTTCTTTGTTTTAGAATATTTCAATTAGTCATTCAATGCAATCTATTTGACCAAAATGCTTCCCCAGGTTCAACGCGACTGATTTTCTTGAGAGACTTAGAGATAAAAAGCTGATATTCGTTGGAGATTCACTGAATAGGAACATGTGGGAGTCTCTTGTTTGTGTTCTCCGCCATGGTGTTGAAGACAAAAACCAAGTTTATGAGATATCTGGAAGACATGAATTCAAAAAGAAAGGATTTTATGCTTTCAGATTTGAGGCATGCTCTATAACCTCTCTAAATTAAAAAGAAGAAAGAAAACTATTAACATACTCCTATGCAATCCATAATATTCTGGTTATGTTTGCAGGATTATAACTGCTCTATAGACTTTGTTAGTTCTCCTTTCCTTGTTAAGCAATCATCATTCAGCAGGAAAAATGGTTCTTTTGAGACACTGAGACTGGATTGGATGGATGGGACAACTTCCATGTATCATGATGCAGATGTGATAATATTCAATACCGGCCACTGGTGGACTCATGAGAAAACCTCTCGTGGGTGAGTTCCAGACTTTTCCTATGAATGCATTTTGCTTGCCAGGCTCTTATTTTCGCTTGCTAACTTCGGATTGTATTAAGTATCAGTGAAGTAATAGATAACTCAATATATAATTAAAATAGTAAAATAGCCCTATTTCTAGATTTTACATTTCTTTTGTGAATTCTGTATTTAGTTCAGTCCTCATTATTTTTCCCTTTCTACAGAGAAGACTATTACCAGGAAGGTAACTATGTTCACCCTAGACTTAAAGTTTTGGAAGCATACAAGAGGGCACTCACCACTTGGGCTAGTTGGGTTGATAAGAATATCGATAGTAACAAAACTGAAGTTATTTTTAGAGGATATTCAGTCACACATTTTAGGTACGTTGGTAAACCTTCATGGTCTGCCTCACATTTCTCTAACATATCAGTCTCTATATTCTACTAAATTTTATTGAAATTTCAATTCATATTTTAGTTTCATGAATAGCATATTGTTTGCAAAGTTTGAGCTTCCTATCAAATAATATGAAGTTTTGCTGTCCTCCTGAAAACATCTCAAGCCAATGACATTCTATGAGGGGGATTCTTTGCCTAAAAACATTCAATTTTCCTTAACTGATAATCTGGACCTTATAATCATTTATACATGCCACTCTTAGGAGCAGAAGAAAAGCAAATGATTGTCTGATATGTTGTGTGTTTGGTTGCAGGGGGGGACCATGGAACTCAGGAGGTCAGTGCCACAAAGAAACTGAACCAATATTCAACAAGACTCATTTAGCAAAGTACCCTTCAAAAATGAAAGTTCTAGAATATGTGCTTAAGGGTATGAAAACCCCTGTTACATATTTAAACATAAGTCGGCTCACAGACTACAGAAAGGACGGTCACCCTTCAATTTACAGACCAGACTACCAGGCAGCACAACAAGAAGTCCACGCCCAAGATTGCAGTCACTGGTGCTTGCCTGGAGTACCGGATACTTGGAACGAGTTGCTTTATGTTTCTCTCTTGAAGAGCGGACAGGGATCTTGGTGACAGACTGATTGAAATCCACAGCTTCCATCTGGTTTTTCTCCTACTTTATTTTCATCCCGCACCATGGTTTACTGGTGGCAAAATATTCAGTTTGTCTGGATACCAAATGTATCATAAACCAAGTAGTCGGATCTTCCATGTAGAGGTAGAAGAATTTACTTGTACAATTTTTCATTTGTGTAACATATCATTATTTTTTTATTTACTCAAATGCAAGAATGTATATCCCTGATCATGGTTGTACTTTAATGTTTGATTCGAGCTTTCTCTTCACCAAGTGATAAAAGAAATTTGCCAAAATACAGCTGGAGATTAAAGTATCCCCTTAGCCCTGTCAACTATATATTTCATCTTAGGAACTGCTTGAATTGATGCTCCAACTGTAAGTACTTGTAGCTAGCATTTTGTCAGCAGGAATTCCTATTCCCTTGTGTTGAAGATTTTGCAACTTGGGATTATCAGTCTTTTACAAGGTTAAAAGAAACGAGATCTCTGCATTATGTTGATACATTTTAATTCAGTGGATTGATTTTCATCTTCATTAATCACTCTATTAAACCAGCCATGGTTCTGTCTTGTTCATGAAAATGTATAAACTCCTGAGATTATTGCATATTTTTCTACACGTTAAAGCGAAAATGCAGAAACTGTACGTGCGAGTGTTCGCATGTGCATGCATATGCATGGACGAGAGCAGGGGGTGTTGGAGGGGACATGGGGTTATGAGAGATTCCTTTTTTCCTTTTTTTACTCACACACATGCATATTACGAGTCTGTTAGAGTTCAAATTCTTAATCTTATACATAATATAAGACTTATACTATTGGGCTACAAATCATTTAGCAGGTTATGAGGGATAGGAAGCTGCAAAGAGAACTCATGCCATTTTTACACAATTACTCAACATATAAGAGACTTAAAAGATTTTGTTGCTAGATCAAATTATCTTATTCCATCCAAATGCAAAGAGTACCTAAAAAAGTATTAATACAGAAGAAGGAAACAAAAGCCAATGAAAGACTCTAGCTGAGTCCATGCCGTTCTGTGACTTGCCGGTCTGCCGGGAACTAGCCATAATCAGCTCTTTGCACAAATCTGGGCTGAGCAAGATCACTGCCAAACCCCAGCAAACTATTTGAATTTGAAGAGAGCAACAACATTGCTCACTCCATTTTGCCCCGCTTTTTAAGATCCATGGACTGCTTCACTCCAAAACTATAAGCTTTTGATACTGATAGTTTTTTTATTCTCTTTTTATGTGATTATCCAGCGGCTCTTATTCAAAGCTGATGGGGAATTTGTCCATGGATTCAGGGCTTTAAATAGCTGGTGATCGGGGATCAACAATTCAGTAGTTTTATTACATCATTATCCACTATCACCTTTTTAACTCTTTTTATCTGATACATAGTTCCACCATTTCTTAGCCTTCGATAGTCTGGTCCTCCTGCTACAAAGATGCCAACTTTACTTTTTACCCACTCATCATTCTCAAAGGCTGAATTATTAGTCTTAGAATCATGGGCTCAAACTGATCATGTTTTGCACTGTTTACCTTAGTAATTTCTAACATATTTTTGGTAAATTGTTAGATTCTCACATCGATTAAGTAAATAAATAAATGGTGATCTCTGTATATGGTGTTGGACAATCATCACCTCTTAAACTAGCTTCTTGGGTGAATTATACCCGATGTCCATTTTTTAACATGGTATTAGAGCTATCAATTCCTGATCATTCATGTTATTCCACGATCCAAATATTTATTCCTCTGTGTACGTGGAGTGTATTTGAATTTCATATCAATTAAATAAATGAGTAGTGTTCTTCATATACGATTTTGAACAATCATCATCTCTATAAATAATTTTTGGAATGAGTTAGACTCAAATCATAGTGTAATTAAACCTAGTTGAGGGGAAAATAAAACGAACTCTTGGCAGGACCTTTTTCTTCGGGGGAAAAGCTGCAGGAAATTAGAGCCAATTAGTTTCCACTAGCTTAAAATGAACAAACATTATCTATTGATGACAACTTTTTAGCTTTTTGTAGTATATATTGCTTTTTGATAGTCGAGTCCCTTTAGGTGTATTGTATCAGTGAATCCACTACTTCGTGCTGGTTGACAACTTTTTCCCAAATCCCGTATCACCTAACCTTCCACTAATCCCGTATTTTTGTGTCGGCCATTAATAAAATCGAAAGTATATAATTTTCAATTAATTAAAAGATTTGCTTTAATGCACTCACATGGGATTAGCCTATCCAGCATCCAGTCGGTCGTGATTAACTTATGTATCATTGTACTGTTGGGTGTGACTTGGTAGATCACCATATCAAGCCCCATGAAGTAATTGGTTTTACGAATTAAGTTTAGGATAGACCCAGTTTATAATTCTTATAATTTTTGATAAATAATTCCTTACATTGAGCTCAAATTATATAATTCATAAAAATATTGAGGAAAAAGACATTGAACTTTGGTCTAATAATATGTAATTTTAGTCACCAAACATAATATTCTCTTATCATCAATAGAGTAATTTTATCAATTTTATCCATGTACCCAAACGAGGCCAAAAACATATTATTACATCACTTTCTATAGTTCTTATGCTAGGAAATGACCACTTGCTAGGGAATGCAATGGGATAAATTACAAATAGGCTATCCAGGGATGCTTTTTAGTTCCCCGCCTCTCCCTCTCTAGTGCAATCGAATAAAATGCCACCATCTTTTCATTTTCATGAGGGAATCCCAGTTGGTCCATTTGTTTTTGCTTTAGACAAAGTCTTTTTTATTATTGAATTTGGTTATGTCGTGATACAATGATCTCCGGTGAAAGAAGTGATCAAGATTGGGCTTTGAAGCATCATCTGTGACTCAAATGCCTCTTTAAGTCGGAATGTGGGGTCCATCCGTCCATGATTTGCCACATTCGAACTCAGTCTAGCTAGTCACGTAAATGAGAATGGATGAGTTACAAATATATTATTATTTTTAGCGGCTTAGAAATATATTTTGTTTTAGATTTTCTTTTGATTAAAGATGAAATGTGGTTGATTTAATTGCATAAAAATGTTGACTTGAAAATGAAAATTCGTATCGTTGTGCTTCCATGTGGGAATAAGTAAAAATTGAGAGGAATTTAAGAGATCATAAAAATTAGATTTGTTGAATATAAAAATAGTGTATATGATTCAAAAATTTTCATAGGATGAAGTCATGTAAATGGCACATATCAAGACTTTTAGGGCATGTTTACTTATAGATTTAAGTGGGATATAACTCCACATTCCACCAAACTCATATTTACTTTGTGGCTGCAAATCGATGAATAAAAATAAATTAATATAAAAAATCGTTAAATTTTAGAATGTGGCATGCTTTGAGTTTGGTGTGATTCACCAATCTTGCAACATGCTGTCGAGGTCATAAATAAGTGTGTGCCGCAACCACAATTAGGCGGTGACATTTTATTAAATATTGAAGTATTTGCATTGCAAATATATAAAAGAGTTGTTTCCTCGGTCACATATATACAATGAACTAGGACCATTTTCAAATAATGCTAACGTAAAAATCAAATATATATTTTTCTTTCTCTCATTATATTTTGAATGTCACATCAACGATGTTATGATGACTAATTAAAAATAAATTATTATTTAATTCGACAGCAAATTTTATTTATTTTTAAATTATGTGAGTTTTGTTTTGAGCAAATACGGCCGCTCAGGGCTAGAAAGGGACACTTATAAAACTCGCATCAACTAAAAGAAGGAATTTTTATTTTTTTAAATAAATAAAACAAAAGCATTTTGAATATTTTTAATAATAAAGAAAATGAAAAGCAAGCTTTTGAAAATGAAATCGCAGATTGTTGAGTTGGCCGACTCACAAATCATCCAAAGTGTGAAAAGTGAAAATTTTCAGAAAAGATGGGTACTTTGTGTAGTGGACATTGTTGTCTAGTCACCGTTGGAATGATGTGTTTTTTTTTTGTTTGGAAAATCTGCAACTTATTATAATTACCTGGTTGACTCATCAGTTCTTACGTGCCTCACAAGTTGGAACTGCCCCCTAATTTTTTACAATTCAAGCATTGCAATCATATAATCATGCAAATTTTTGAGAATTTTTTTAACGGTTGGAGTCTAATAAATTTGTGAAAGAAGGACTGTTCCTTTTCTTTTAAATGTTTGCAAGGGTTAATGAGATTGAGAGGAAGAAATTAAGAAAAATTTGACATTTTGTCTCCATAATTAAAACATAAAATTACATATTTATTTATACTATAATAAAAAGAATGAATTTTTTGTATCTAAAATGAAAATTATTTTTTAATTTCATAATCTTTTAATTATTCCAACAACTAACTGTTTGAAGAATAAAATAAAAAATTCAGCATACGAAAGAATAGGTTGGATATCGAAATATATGCTGAAACCAAAATACATGTGTAGAGTTATAAAACTTTTCAATTAGTAAAAGATATAATTATTATATTATTAATTTCTAATAACATAAAAAGTATTAATTTATTAACCATGTGACTGTTTGAGGGAAAGCAAATTGTTTCTAAACAGATTTTCCATTTGGTGAACTTGGACTGTGGATTAGTGGGATGACGTCTCACTTAGGAGAAAACAGCTTAAATTTGGGGTTGGGCTGGGCTGGGCTGTACTGTGCTAATCTAAAAAGTGTAGTGGGCTGGGGTAAATCAAGATTCTGATCTACTTTTACTAAGCCCCAATGCCAATTATTCAGAAAGGACGCCAGTTTTTCAACCCAAAAGTTAATGGGTCATTAGCCCAAAATCAGTTTTGAAGAGGTTAATCCAATGGATGCCTTAACTTAAAAACCCAACAATATTTACCAATGTCGACTTGGATAATCCTTAGTTTTGTTGTTGTCGTTGTTTTAAATAAATAATATACATATAATTTAGGAGTCTTCTAAATTCGAATATTTGATCTCACACTTTATGCATAAGATTAAAGTTATTGAGTCAAAGACCGTTCAACACTTGAATGCCAAGTTAGCCCACGTGTGAGCCTTCCATTGAGGGCTTGCTATGCCAAAAGCGAGAGAAAACTCATCCCTCTCTTTCCTTTTTTTGCCCCCATGTCGCCATACGGAGGGACATAGGAACATAACAAAGAGGATTCTATCAACTTGTTCCAATCTTAGATTATAAGCTCATGAGCTTCGTCTTGGTTTCCTTTTTTTTGTTTTGGGTATGAAGTAATGTCAAACCAAAATACTCAATGAGCATTAACTCTCCCTAAAAAAGAGGTGATTTAGCCGCACCTTCCAATACGACTACCTTGTTACAACTTCACTCCAGTCATTAGGATGCAGAATTATCAACATTTACGTTCTCTTAAGTGCAAAGAAAAAAAAAATCATATTCACTTTAGGTGTTTTCACGCAAAACCATAATGATACTACTTCAGTAATAAAATGTGCTTTGTTTTATAGCAACATGATTCTCAATATTTGGTGCAAAACTTGTGGCGTGCATGCGCAGGAACTTTATATTTATTGTTCCCTTAGGAATATTTATATGCCATTACACTCATTTTCATATATGAACATTTGTCATTTTAATACTAAGTTATATTTTAGATAGAAGTGGTTGGAGTTAATATTATCACAAGATAAAATAATTAATTTCAGTAAATTATTACCAAATTCATTTAAGGTTTGGCCATTTCTAGGTGATTGTGCATGCAGCAAATAACACAATCCTTTAAATATTATATTAATCAAGTAGTCTTATTTAAAAAAATCGGACCTTTAGTATATTGTTTAAGGTTTTTTGTGTGTGAATCATGAGCTGCAATAACATTAGTATCATATTTGGTTCAAGAATTTTGGTGTGAGAAAAAAAAAAGAAAAATATTTTTAATTATTTGATTGGTAAAAAAAATACTAAAGAAAAAAAAACTTATGAAAAAATATTGTGTATTTGAGAAAAATGAGAGAAAAATTTATTTAACCTCTCTCTCTCTTTCTCCATTAACACATTCACCACTCTTCTTCTTTGTATTCTTTTTTTTTTATTATTTTCTTTAACAACTAAATAAATATGAAATTTTATATTTTTTTAATTTTATTTTTCTTCCCTCATTAAAATCCTTAAACTCAACACAGTGTAAAGAGAAAATAGGAAGCAAAGGAAAGAGAGAGAAAGAAAGAAGAAAAATCAAAGTTTATTTTTCAATGTGCCAAGTAACCTCTCTTCTTAATATCATAAGAACATACATATATTCGAAAACATATATATACTTAACACCAATCATAAGTGATTAGGGAAGAAGTCTTTTATATTACTCTTTTGGGGTTGTTTACGGTTCATGACGAGTATCATAAGAAGCTACATATATTCGAAAACATATATACTCAACAGTAATCATAAGTGATTAGGAAACAAGTCATTTATATTACTCTTTTGGAGTTGTTTACGGTTCATGATGATTATTTTGGCATGATATTAGAATAAAAAATCTCAACCATTAAAACAAAATTTTTAAATCTGAGCCATTCATCAACATTTACCAATTCCACTTCCATAACACTATTGACAGAATACTTTAGTGTCAATTTACTAAATTACCCTAGTCCTTATTCTCTTAAACTCCTCCCCTTATTTTCTTAATAAATAGACACTAAATGTAATAATAACACAAAATCTTTAATTTAAATATAAAAATAAAAAATTAAGAATATATACATATTATATATATACACGCATTGACAATATATATACATATATAGCATATATAGAACAACACACACATACAAATATATATAATATATCTATATGTATATATACCCCCATCCCCACGCCACCCCTCATGGCTGCCATAACCATGCACTACAAAAAAATTTAATATTAGTGACAAAATAAAAGTTATCACTTATAACATGTATTAAGTGACAATAGTTTTTTTTTTTTTTTTTTTTGTCACTAATGATAATTTTTAAGTGATAATAACTTTTATCTTATCACAATATGACTCAACAGTACCACCCCTATTGTTGCAATCTAGTGACAAATTATAATTTATGATAAAAATTTTATTATCGTCATAGGTGTGTCATTAATTATCCATGATGACAATTTAAATATTGTTCTTATCACTATTTAATTATAAAAATTATTAAGATGACAAAATTAAATTTTTTATCACTTAAATATATATAATTAGTGACAACTTTTGTATTATTACTTATTCTTTTCTCACCAATTTTTTTTTTCATAGTAATAGTAACTAGTGCTGCCATGGCCAAATCTGACCATGGCCCAGCCGCTGGCCATGGTTGGCCACCTGGGCAAGTGACCGCATAGGCTTGCCATGGCCGGGCGTAGCCGCTGGTCGTGGCCCCGAGTGGAGTGGGGGGTGGGTGGGTGAAGGGTTTGGATAGTGATAGGAGGGGGTTTTAATAAAATTTAATTAAATGTAAATCATGATTATACTCTTAAAATAGTATATTAAACTTTTTTCACTATTTGACTTACAATTAATAAATAAATGTGATAAATTTAATAAAATTATTTTATTTTATTCTCTATTTCAAATTATTAAATTTATATTATCTAAGATGATGGATTTGGAATTTTATTTTTCTAATCTTTTCTACCTTGTTTCTTAATTAATAATTAAATTTAATTGAATTTTATTAACATATTTATTATGTTAACATCATTAGGTGACTTAGAATAATTAAAATTTATATTTTCCAGTTATACATATATATTTGTTTAAGTTTGAATTTAAAAAATTATTCAATTTTTAAGAAGTGTTATTAATATTAGAATATGTCTAAATTTACTATGGTAAATAATATCAAATTATACCCTCATAGTATGAAAAATATTATTAAATAATTTAAAAATATTTCCGTATCATTATATTTGATGAATAGTATATTAAAGATGTAATGGGTGGGTGAGCGGATGGAAGGGAAGGGGGAGGAATGAAAAAAATGAAAATATTTTTAGCTTTTTTAATTAAGTTATTGTCCTTATTATTTTTTGATTGACAAATAAAGTAAATTAAATATTATAGTTTTTTTGTTATTTTAATTTATTTTTCAATTTTATTCAATTAAAATTAATTTTAGATATATTTTCTTATTTTTAAATATGAAAGTTCTATTAATGATTTAATACTTATATGGGTTTCAATATCAATTTTAATTATGTTGCATGCAATTTTTTCTTATATCAATTTTACTTTTATTATGTTGATGATAGGTTTTCAAGATTTATGTATTTTATTAGTTGAACGCAACATTTATAAAACATTATCATTATTATTATAACAAGCGTATTTAACATATTACGTTAATTGATAGTACTCAAAATTATACTAAAAATATAAACAAACCCTAATAAATATTTGTGCATATTTATATTTTTTTAGATTTTTTAGTAAATATTTTGAAATACTTTAAAATATAAAAATATGAAAAATGGCTGCGATTATCCTGCAAACCATGCTTCTATTGGTTCTTATTTTTTTTCCGTGGTTTCATTATATTGAGTTTATTGTTTTTTGAAATACTAAAAATATCGCAAAGGAAAAAGAAGAAAGAGGACACCAAAATAATAAGTACAATTTTTAAAATATTTCATCTTATTAGGTTGTAGAAATATAAAATTGAGCATTTACAAATATATAGAAAACATACTCTTGGAAAACCAATCAAAAAAATCATGGAAAGAGATATAAAGAAATTTAAGAAAAAAAAAAAGAAAGAAAAAATAAAATGAAAAAAATTAAAAAATAGAGAAAACAAAATTCAAAATAAACAAGAATAGAATTAAGAAAAAGAGTTTGTTGAGTGTTATAAAAGTTATAGCTGAATTCAATTAGTATTCAATTTTTAATCTAAGTAAGTAAAATAATATAGATCCTATTATTTATTTACCCGTTAAAAGTAATTTAGTCATTATATTTTGTGTGACATTAATTAGGGGTATTTAAGTATATAAAATAATATTAATTATATTATCTACTTATTACTTCAAAATAATTTAGTCATTCTATCTTTTGTGTACCATAAATCAAGGGTATTTAAGTCTTTATACTCTAGTAGAGTGTTTTTTTTCGAAAAAGTAGGCTGCTTTAGATGAATGTCTCAAATCTAAAAATTCTTTTTTTAATGACTGAGATTGTTTGTTTTATTGTTAGGTCAGAATAAAAGCGTCGCAAACCGTAAATAATCCATACCTTTTTCGTGGCCCACTTGGATAAAAAATATTAGAGGGAGAAAATAAGAGGCGAGTTGAGAATAAAAAAAATATATATTTATTTTCACTATTACTATTCCTTAATGCAAATATTATTGACTTCTAGAAAGGAACAGACAAACAAACACAATCATAACATCATGGAATATATATACAATTGTATGGATACGAATGTTATTAAACTATATCTTTGTTTTGGGGTCAATTAATAAAAAGATAATGGGAATGTTGTTCCATATCTCGATGATTATGATGATAATTATAATGCTCCAAGTTGATCTGCACTTCTATTTCTGTCTCATCGAATGCCATATAAAAAATATGATAACTTTCTCCCAAAAATGGCTAAAGCCTAAAAGAATCTTTGTACCTTTTGACCATAAACAGTCCAATCTCATGTCGCATAGTACACCCCATTTGCAATTAGGTAACATTTAACACGTAAGGTTAATGGCTTTTACAAAGCTTGCCAGCAAGTCCACTTAATTTTAGGGTCGAAGCTCGAAGGTGGGCCCTAGCAAGAATGAGTTCAGGTGAAAAAATTATATAATAGAATTCGGCGTATTAATTTGAATCTCAAACTTTTGAGTCCATCAATTTTAATTATGTATGTACCAAATATGATGTTTTTTGCCAAATTCACTTGTCAGGAGGACAATGTTTGTATTCCTCTGTGCTAAGATTAGAATTTTTGATAAATAAACTCCCTTTGTCAAAATTCTAACAAAAATTTAGTGGAAGATAGAAAAACCAAAGACTCAACGAATGTGATGAACATATTGCTAGTAGGCCTGGGATGGGGAGGGTGTGATTTTACTTAAGTTCAAAAAGTTATATCCATTCATATATCTATACACATACTTATTCTTATTAAAGATAATGAAATGAGTATGGATATAGGTGGGGTCTATACCTATATTCATAAATTACCTGTGTATTCATACAAAAAAATTACTCATTACCTCATACTTAAATTTAATTTATTAATAAACTATCTATTCCAAAGTTGAATCTATATTAATAATAAATCTTTTATATATAAAAATTATAAATATGCAAATAAACAATAGCAATTAAACAATTTTTTTCACCAAAAGATTAAACTAAATTAATAAATTAACAAAGTTAATATAGTGGAATAGTTTTTTTTTTTTTTTTTTTTTTTTTTTTTTGTGATAACTGGAATAGCAACAATGACAACTAAACAGTCTTCTTTCATAAAATTAAAAATGGTATAAACATTGCTAATAAAAACTGCTAACAAAATTAATTTTATTAATCAATAAACTGTGTTATAAAAAATTTATTAATGATAAAAATTTAAAAATAAAGATGAACTAAATTAAATTTAATTACTAAATTAAATTAAACATTGAAAAGTCTTTTTTTTTTTTGGCTATCGTATGCCAAATAATATCATCAATATATATTAAGAAAGTTAGTCTATACATTAAAAACACAAGTCTAATAAACTAGACCAAATGGGTCTTGGATTAAATATGATAGGGTAAATATAAGGTCTTATTCTTTTGAGTCCTTTGGGGTGAGGGAAGATATAGGGTATTTTTATTTGAATATTTTAAAATATGGACATGGGTAGAGTTTCACCCTACCCATTGACGGGCCTAATTCCTAGCTTGATCAAAAAATTATATCCTATTAAAGAATTGAAATTTCAAATTAATAAATTTAGAAATCCATAACCTCAATTAGCACAAAACAACCAATTAAAGATCGTGCAAATGTTGTTGAGTAGTTTTGAACATCAGATAAGAAAACATTTACGTACCAAATATACATTCAAAAACATAATGTATGTACTCATATCAAATATGTGAAAAATATAAGAATTGCGGTTCAGCATGTTCTAGATCAAAGTTAAACTCCCAATCTTATAACAAACTACTATAATTTGTGTCTAGTTAAAATTTTGCGATTTTAGAAATTTCTTCTCATTTTTTTTGACTTTTAGTTAAGAGTGGGTTTGGCTAAACTTATTTACAAGATCTTATAAACTCTTATATTTTATAAAATATTTTTAAAATTTATAATTAGATGTGAAATCTAATTTAAGAATAACTTTTAAAATAAAATTAATAATGAGGATTTTGTAATTATGTGGTTAAAATAAAAGTGCTTGTTAAAAATCTTTAAAATAAGTTAGGAACTCTTTATTTAAAGTAAAAATGAAAATTATAAGATCTTAACATATTTTAGAAATTTATAACTTAAAAAAATATTATCATACATTTTACGATATTTTATAAATTCTCAAACATTTTATAATATATAAGATGTCTTGAAAAACTTATAAGGTCATGACCAAAGCACCCTTTAAAGTTTACTTAAAATATTTTATATACTCCTACATTTTATATGATGTTTTTGAAATTATACAATGTTAATTTTTTTTATTTTAAAAATAAGCTTTGAAAGTATATGGATGAAATAAAATGTTATAAAATACTAATATTTTATTTTGAAAATTAATAATTTTTTAATAAAAAATATTACCAAATACTTTATAATATTTTACAATTTATTAAATAATACGAACAAAATATTTGGAGAATGAAACTAGAGCTACACGCTAATTTTGTGTGCGTGGACCATTCTAGAATCTAAATCCTTAGAACCCGTTACCCTAAGTTAATATGGTCGCCTAAAGGCGAGGCCAGTGAACACCATGAAGATCAAAATTTTCATAATGTTTTACTTTTGAAGACAAATTTCTTGAAAGCGGAAAGTGGATTGTTATTATTAAAGTCAGCAATCAAAAAAAATCCCTTCAAAAGCTACGAAAAGGGTGTGTTTGAAGAATCCAAGTGCTGACAAAGATATGAAAGTTCAAGAATTCAGGATTAAAGTGATCATATTGGTAATCTATAAATTGATATTTATATTTATATTTTATTTTTTTAAAGAAATTTATACAAAAATTTATATTTTGAGAAATAATTATTTTATAAGTTTTTTACGACAAATTAATAAGATGCAATGTTACTTCATTTATTCAATGAAATTCTAAAAAGGTTAAAGCACCTAAAATCATCGAACTAAATAAATTTAATTTTATAATAATTTCTCACTATAAAAAATATAATATGAGCATTGAAAATCAAGTAACAATATAAAAATTGTTACTAGCTAATTATAATATTAAGTCACAATGACGCTTATCTTATCAAATTAATGATATCTTTAAATAAAAATATTTTTTTTTGTCACAATATAATTTAATAGTGATCAAAATTGGTATTTGAAATCACTAATATTGACAATTAGTAACACATTCATAGTAACAACTAGTAATAATAAAAATTATTGCTATGATTCGTGATAAAATTTTTATTTTCTCTAAGTTGTCGTTATCGATGTTACTAATTGTTAATTACGACAATTTAAGTGCAATTTTTATCACTATTAAATTTTTAAAAAAATATTATTATGATAAAATAAGAATATTTTATCACTTAATATAAAATTAATAACGACTTTTCCCATTATTACTTAATGTATTGTCACTCGTAGCCTGTAGGTTTATTTTCTTGTATAAATAAAAATGCCATAAGTTTCTTCTATATGAAGAAACCTAGTTTACTTTAAATGTACTTGTAAATAATTTATTAAAGCAAATGCTAATTTAAAAGTTAACTTGTCATTTCGTATGAAATCTTTAAAACAAAATATATATAAATTAAACTAACTCAGTTTAAATCAAGTTGGTTTGGTTTGGGTTCAAGAGTTAAAAATTATAAAACCTGAATCAATCCAAACCAATTAAAAATGATTGGTTCGGATTCATTTTTTCTTTAAACCAGAACCAATTTGACTCGTGAACAAGAACAACCCTACCATAAATCATTTAATGTACTTTATTTGATGAGCGACGGGCTATAAGAGGCTGGACTATTCTATTGATCCGTACTGATGAAAATTTGATTATACGAGAAATTGAATAAAATGTTGTGTAATTAACTTATGTCTTTTGCGTATTAATTGAAGTCTTTTGAAAAAAGAAAAAAAAAAACTGTTCTAAAAAACGAATACTTTTTCAGCAGAGTAAAACGTTAAATAACTTTATCATTTTAGCATGTTTAAGTTGGCTTATAAATTACGTTGGTGGAGCCTATTTTTCATATTGATAAGAGGCTCGAATTAAGCTTTTGGGGCATTATTTCCTCGTATGTGGCTAAAGGCTAGTCTTGTTATGTGCATTAGAAAGTCAATTAGTAAACTAAACATGGCCAAATAACCTTTGATTTGGTCTTAATTGGTATCTTGTTTGATAGTGACCACAGTTAATTCCGGCGTTGTTCCATCGATTCACCCTTCGTTTTGACTTCTGCCCTAGCCATTTATTGCTCCATCCAAAGTTCTAAAAGTAAATTCCATTCGGTCTTGACTGTATCGCTTTTCCCCTTTAATTATTAAAAAGATTCAACTGCAAAATATCTTAGTAATAGCATTACCTCTAAGATAAATCTGGAAAAAGAAGAAAAAGTAATACTGCAACCATCCCTAGCCGCGTAAAAGAAGTGGGCATCAAATGAGAAATGAATTTAAACAAACTGGGCAACGCTAGCTCCAGCAATGGAGTGGTTGGCATTAACAATCAATTATTAATAGTTGTTAATATGGCTATAAATCATCAATAAACAAAACCAGAATATATCAAATCAAAACAATCATTAAATGTCAAACCACTAAACCAAGGTTGTCAGGACTCGGGGAAAGGGCACATGGTCTCACATAAAGAAGTCAAACTCACGTGTCAAATAACAAAATCTAATATCAAATTAAAAATATAGGTGTTGGAGATTCTAGTAAAATCTTTAAATATTCAAATTCATAGCAATTGAGAAATCAATATCGATTTCTAGAAGTTTAGAAAAAAAATATATATATCTATATAAATATTTGTGTTGGAGATTCTAGTGAAATCTTTAAACGTTCAAATCAATAGCAATTGGGAAATCAATATCGATCTCTAAAAGTTTAGAAAAATAGATATATATATATATCTTTTCATTTTAATATAACTAAGAGCTTTTGTAATTTTCTACTATCATGAATCTATTATATTAAATTTCTATTATGAAATTATAGGGTGCCATGTGAATTTAATGGAGGGCTCAAATTATGAACTACGATCGTGTCAATTTAAGAGAAATGCATCGAAGTGGTGGGTGAGAAAAGTTAATTTTTCACCCATTTTAGCAATATCACTTCTAAATAAGAACAACTAATTATTTTGCGGGTCCAATTCCTGTGGCATAGGGGTCGGTATAAACTCTCAAACAATAAGTGAGATG
>JACGDI010005728.1:1593244-1604754 GCA_014898725.1 Jacaranda copaia | reverse complement strand
ATTTTTAAATTTAATAAATATATGTGAATATATATGGATAATTGATGTATATATCTATATATTTATAAGGATTGATATATGATTAAGGTGAAGTAACGTGTAATTAATTTAATTTTAAATTTATTTTAAAAATTTATAATTAAGGAAATTATGACATAATAATTTGATGAAATGAATAAAAATTATAAAACAAAAATAATATTCTTTAATTATAAAACTTTATTTAATAATAATTAAGCAAACAAATGAATAAATGTATTATATTATGCATTGTTAATTAACTAATTTTTTTAATTTTTATTATTAAAAATATGAATAGTAATTAATTAAGTAAATTTTGAAATAATTTTGATAATATTATAATTAGGGTGTAATCATCAATATATTTACTAATTTAAAAAATATTTACAAAACCAAACAGTGTGATCATTCCACAATTTTAACTCTCAAAACACCTTTATTTAGAATATTTTCTAGAATTCACCAAAAAATGCAACCAAATAGAGCCTAGTAGTTTGCGTTTGTGGAGGGGGGGGGGGGGTTTGTTACATTTAATAGTTTAAGGGGGTAAATACGACTAGTACAATAGTTTAAGGGGGCAAACTGTATTTAACCATTTTGAAAATATAAATCTTTCAAATTATTATATTCATAATATAATTTGATATTATTATGATACTCATGATTTAAATAGATTTTTTTTTTTTTGATAAAAGCATCTACTCAATTACACCAATATAAAGCAGTAATTTGTTCATTCAAAAAATAAGCAAAAAGGAAAATTAAGGTTGTGATTGCTTGTGGAGTTGTGTCCCATATTTGGTGTTTTAAAAATTTGGAGGTTGTTTTGGTATTTTTGAGATTTGAAGTCATGAATGGTTGTAAGATAAAATATAATAATTATAGTAATGTGATGTACTAATGTAATTTGAGGTAGTGAATCATTGTGAGATTGTTTTGAAATATATTTGAAAATTTTATTTAAGATAATAAAATTATTGTGTGAGATTTTTTTTTTTTGGGTTTGGTTGGGATATTTATATTTAAAAAAATATTAATAATTATTTATTATAAATTTATTAATATGAGAATTAATATTTATTAAGTTAAATATGAAATCTATTATAAATGCATTGAATTTATCCATAATTAAAGAAAAATAAATCATTTTGCCTGTTTTCAAAATTTTTTTGGACTTCTATTTTAACAAAAATATAGTCTCACCTTACTCATTTAATTACAAAATATGTGGGCTTTAATTTGCTATACTAACTTTTTCGTTGTTTGCTATCTAACATATTACCTAATCAATTAACAGTCAATTTTTATAAAATAAAAAATTTGTGTCAAATTATTAAATTTATTAATTACTAATAAAAAAATAAAATATGAAATTTATTTAAATAATTAATAAATTTAATATGTTTTTCTATTTACTTACGAATAAATAATTTAATAATTAATTTTGTATGTATTATAAATAAATTCTCTAAAAGGGAGAGCGATAACATATTAATAAATTTAATATTATTTTTTATTTAATTATTAAAAATGAAGAATAAATAAATTTATTTTGGGCAAAATAATTTTTTTATAATTAATTTGATTGAATAAGGGGAGAAGACTTGAATAGTAGAACTCTTAAACAGCCCTAATTGTTGCACAAAGAATTTAAATTTGAATCCCACAAGCAAGCACATGCTTGCCCCAAAAATATATTTCAAAAATAAAAAAATGTGGGCAAACCCCAAAGACAAGCACAGCCTAAAGAATTGAATGGAAAAGTTCTCGGGTATTTAAAGGTTTTAGACATATTGATACTAATGGTGATTTTTATTTTCATAAATTCATTATTTTAATAAAAAATTATATAAACATTTATCCAAAATTTTACTTATCAAATTTCATTATCAAATATACCACTTTAAATAAAGAACTCACCATAATATACCTAATCTGTGCATGTATAATAATATCATGCAAAATTGATATAAATTTTGAAGTACTACTCAGTATCACTGAAATGTTTCTAAAATTATTTAAAAAATCTAAATTTACGTATTTGTATTCTATTGAATAACCAACCATAGAGTGTATGTGTGTGTGTGTATATATATATATAATTTGAAATTTATTCCGTCAATAAATTATCTTGGGTTGATTATTGCCTTACTTGTATAGATTTTTGTCAAATATAGCTTCGATTTGGAGCTATTAATTATATCAATTTGTTGTTGATATCCGAATTATGTAATAATTTAATTCTCATTTTTTTTGTTTCTTTCATAAACAAAGGAAAAAAAGATTACAAGAGGTATATTCATTTTCATGAGGAAGAAATATATGTATTTGATGAGGTTGAAAACTGTTTTTAGTGAATTGAATAGTGTTTGGGTTAATTCGATTAGAGAGATCGAATGACCCAACAATAAGATCTTCTTGGAATGAAATCTGCAATCAATAACAAACTTAGACTAGCCAAGGTGCCCCGGCTAAGATACTTCGACGTTTAAGTTAGTATTGGTCGAACTGAGATAATCGAACAACAAAGTAACAGTGTATAGTATATATGGCATACCTAGAAGGTGGCTGACAATGGAGTATTTATAAGTCTTATTCAGGTGGATGATATGTTTAAAATGCCTATATCAAGTGCAAATGTTATTGTCTTTGCTTGGGAGTTGTTGGTCATTTTTCATCCCGGTACTATTTCAGTTGGTATCATATTTTACTTTTCAGGGTGAATAGTATTCTGTAGGTGGGTCTCCTAACAGAGTTGGTGGCCGAGGCAGTAATGGGATGACACATACCATTAATGTGGAGGCACGTTAACTGTCAGAGTATTAAATGTGGTAAGTATATAATTCGACATCATAGTGAACACTCTAATTGACGGTGATCAACCTGAGAGATGGCTGAATGGACTAGTAGGCTTAAAGCCTCCCGTCGGGTAGGGTCGAGAACTATCCGCTCAACCTGGTGATTGTGGTCGAATGACTCAGTCCAACTGGATTTGAAAGCATAGTTGGGCTTCAGATGTTTGATGGGCCTGAAAATTTTCTATGGAGTCGATAGCTTATTGGACTGAGTCTGTTGGATTATTTTTTATTGATATTTTTATAATCCCAATAAGAATAATCCAAAAACAATAAGGTAAAAGTGCAGTATCATTTTGACAAAAGTAGTTATGCTAAACCATTATAAACGTGCTATTGTTTTCCAAAAACTAAAATAATCAATCCACCAACAAAGGATAAAATAATCCCAACTCTCATTATATAATTGACATGAGAATTTAGAAGCCTCTCTCTTTCTGATCTCCATCTACTTCGAGCACACCAGTGAATGACATGGCAACAGTGAACAGCCCTTCTCTGCACATCTTACGTTTTTCTCTGCCAATAGCAAATATATACATAATATATATATATATATAGTACCTTGTGAAATTAATAATCAATCCATTGCTTATCACTGCTGCTACTACTGTTATAACAAACAGGCGCAGCACAGCCTACAGGGTAGGGTAATGTACATATTTGTCCTTTACTGATCAATCCATTTGGTAATTAGCTGGAAATTAAAGGTAATTGATAATTAATTTTTTAATCTGAATTTAGTTTCTTACGTGGATATATATATTGTAGCGGTCGCACGTAAATTTGGTTATAGGGCCTGTGCATATGTGATCATTTTTATTTTTTATTTTCAATGTTTTCAAAATATAAAAAAATAATTATAATATGCCACTTGAAAATAAATATATAATTGAATAAATTATCTGAAAATAATTATTGTATGAGTTTGAAAATAAAATGTATTTAAATTAAAAATCGAAGAGAGATTCAACGGGCCGGGTTGGAAAACAGAGGGCACCGGAATGAAATTAGCAATTGATCAACGTTCTCTCTGTCTATCAGCTATTCAGCCAATCAGCTTTAACTGCCAACATATCAAATCAATCAATCAATCAAAGCAGTCGTGTTTTTCTTTGTCTTTGCCTTTCCTTTGCTTTGTTTGTGTACTCACACCAGGCCTTTTCAGGCCACATCCTATTCCTACCTCAGTCGACCCTCAAAAAATTAACAACATAATTTCAATAATTAAGTGAAAATACTATGAAAAATTTAAATATTAATGCTAAAATTTTATTATGTTTGCTTTATTTCATTATTAAAAAAAACACTATATTGAGCGATAATGAAAAAAATAAAAAAATATTTTTTTTATAATTTTTGAAGATAATTAATAACTTTTATAAAATTAATAGCAAAGTGACATACATATAACAACAAAAGTTTTATCATAGATCATGATTTTTTTATTTTTTATAATGTATATTAATTTGCAATTATGATAACTTCAAAAGAATATTTTTTATTACTAGTAAATTATTATTGTGGTAAAATAAAAATTATTATAATTTAATATATATCAAATCAATAAAATAAAATATTTTTAAATTATCACTTAATATTTTGTTATTAATTATATTCCTTTGCACTATGTTTGGTTTAAGGATTTTGAAAAGAAAAGGAAAATATTAGGGAAAAGGAAAAGAAAAGAAAAGAAAAGAAAAAAAATATAAAATTTCAAATTTGTTTAGTTGTTAAAGAAAATAAGAAAGAAAAAGACGAAGAAAAGATGGGTGATGAATATATTGGAAATAATAGAGAGTTCAAATAGTTTTTCTCATCATTTTGTGAAAAAAATTCATTTTTCTTATACACACTTTATTTTTCTAATTTTTTTTTCTTTAGTATTTTTTTTACTAATCAAACAATTAAAAATATATTTTTTAGTATTTTCTTTTCTTTTTGTCACTAAAATCCATGAATCAAACATAGTGTTAGTGTTCTGAAATTCTGAAATCCACTCTATGACCTAAAAAAGGCTTAATTATTAGTTCAACCAATTATTTTTTGTGTCCCAGTGTTATGTACGTTACTGTATATATATATATATTAATATTAAGTTATTGAATTTTATATAAATTAAGTTTTTTTTCTTTAATATTTTTCTTACATCAATGTTGAAATTGTTACGCGACTTAGGCGTGGGTCCATAACAAGATACAAATACTGCAATTTCTCGTTCAATTTCATTTAAATAATTTTTCTTTTGAAAAAATATTAATCAAATTGACTTATAATTAAGCACTAGTTAAAATAATTATCACTATATTTCCTTATCATTTTTAATCATGACAATCAAAAAACAATGCCAAAAAGATCTCCAACTCATTTATTCTCTAAAACCCTTTTCACACATTTCATCCGATCTCCTGTCCTGATGAACATTTAATCTCTATTGTATTAATTATTATTTATGCATACTTAAAAGACACAACAAATATGGCCCGCATTGGCTGCAAAAAATTTCAAAATAGGTGATTTTTTGGGTTATTTTTGTCCATATCCAAAGTATATAAAACCTTCCACCCCTGATTAGTTATTACTGTAAATAAAAAGTCCAATAATTAATATTTTGAAATATTGATTGATTAATTAAAAAGTTTTTCCGTCAAATTTTCAGTTTTGAGAAGGTAAAAAATAGAAAAATACTTTATAGCACTGAGATTTGGAAAGAAATTTTCTAATACAAATATTTTTAGAGCTCACATCCAGCATGATGTTGTGAAAAAAATATATTATGATGCATCGAGGAAATCAATTTTTGATTTTTTGATATAAAAGATTTTGAATCCATCCGAAAGTAACATCCTAGTATATATAATTCCATATAACTCTGCTTAACCACTTTTCATATGCAAGAATTAGTTGGTTTGAATTAAATTTTTTATTTAATTTAAAAGTTACATGTTAATGCAATGCAAGGATTGACAGCCCAAATTTTTTTCTCAATTTTATTAATTGTAATTTACGCATTAATGCTCCATATAAAGGTATAATAAAGATACTTTATAGATATGGAATTGAGCGGGTTGGAGTTCAAATCAAAATTAAAATTTAGTAGATTAAGTTGGGTTCGGTATGATTTAGGTGAATCAATTTATAAAAGAATATATCCTATACTGATTTGGAAGAATTGTTATTATGAAATTGATGTTCTTAGAAGCTATTATTTTGGCAAGGCTTTACTTAAATGGTAATGTGTTTAGGTTCGAGTAGGAATATAAGAATCAACTTAACGATATATTAGTTCAAATAACTGAGTTATGGATGATTGTATACACAATCAAATATTATTGTACTAACTACTAAGTCGTCGAATCTAGTTGCGTGGGTCTGTCAATCTAGCGGGAGCAATATGGGATTGAAACAATCTCGATGACACGTATCCTAGTCTTAAATTGGGTGTGTGTTCGAGACTGCGAGAATACTCAAATTAGCTTGGAAAATCTTTAAAAAAAATCCTTAAATATTATTGTACTAAGCAGTCATAAATAATAACTGTTGATATGGATGGATTTGGTCCTTAAAAAAAATTATTATTTTGTAGAATGTAAGATTAACATTGAGTAATGCTTTGGGTAACTACACTAACAAAAAATATTACTAGTGACCAGGTGATAAATCTAATTGCATATGTTAAATGATAGGATTTTATTTTGTGACAAAATATTTTCCTCAAGTTAATTAGTAGAAAAGAAATTGTATTACCACTATCAATAATTAATGAATTTGTAATGACAATAAAAACATATATTATAACAAACAACTGGATATATATATATATGTATGTATCGCTAAATGTCAATAGATATTTCTAAAAAATAATATTAGTGATGAACATTATATCATAATATGAACCTTATTATTAATGACAAGTATTAAGTAATAATTACTTTTGCACTATCACCAATGATATATTTTTAGTAATTTGTTTTTATTTTGTCATATTAAAATCTTAATAACGATAAAGTTTTGTTGCTTTTAGCGTGAGCAATTTTAATACATTTATTATAGTTTATGATAAAAATTTTATTTTTGCTAGTTAATAATTTTAATTTAAAACACAACTTTTACTGCTATTAAACTTGTAAAAAATTGTATTATCATAAAATAAAATCTTTAATCGCTTAATATATAATTAATAATAATTTTTGCATTACCACTTTATATATTTCATGACTCTTTTGTATCCACAACTTAAACTCAATATATATTATCATTAATTATTAATAATGATAATTTACATGTTAACTACTATTACCACTGTTGAACTTATGAAATTTATTATTGCAATAAAATAAGTAAAGTTGAATTTGTATGTTTAACGAGCACCCGTAGCAATTCATAATATAATGAGTTCAAAATATAATTTTGAGAATACCACTTTGCTACCCTGAAATTGATAAATTTACCAGAGCTTTAATTTCACGGTACCTATAAAGGCATTTCCTCTTTTATTTGTTTAGTTTCATGGGACAGAGAATTATTACTTTAAGAGGCCTTAGAATAGCAAAGATTTCTTATCATACAATAGTTATTGATAAAGTTCGAATAACTTTTTGATTCAACTTATACAGAAATACGTTTTATATCATAGTTTATTAAGTCTTAATAGCAGAATATATTACAAAGATCAAATTATTCCTCTTAGAACTAATCCCAAATAGTAATAGGATGTGAATAGCAAGTGTATATATAAATTAACTTATTTAAGCTGATTAGTTTATTGATTAAGAAGGTGTTTGGGTGAGTTTACGGATGCTTGGGAGCTTATAAATGTCATAAAGTGTTCAGTAATTTTTTTAGAAAACTTTTTTATAAACTCTCAAAATAAAAAATTAGGATAGTAAGCCTTTTTAGAAATAAATAAGGAATTCATAATTTATTTTAACATCTTACTTATCTTTTATAATTTCTAGGGATGGCAATGGGTCGGGTTAAGCTTGCCCCACCCCAAAAAGACCTCGTCCAACCTTGCCTCGCATTGTCCTACCTAAAAGGAATTAGAAAAATTGAAATAAGTCAATAAAAATATCAAATTAGAATTACTTGATATCAATTAAAATTTAAATTTTAGATACAAAAATAAAAAATTCATGCAAACAAGGTAAAATTTTAGAAGCAAAATAAAAAAATATAAAATAAATTAAAAAAATATAAGATTCTAGAGGGAAGTGAGAATCCTAAACTATTTGAACATTATTTTTAATTAGAAAAATATAAAATAAATTATATATAATATATTTATTATTATATATATAAAATATTTATATGGGGTGGGGTAATGGGGCAGGGTGGATTAGGTAAATCCCATACCCCGTGCCCAATAATTCGGATTATGAAAATCGCACCTCACTCTACCTCAAATAATTCGGGTTATGAAAATCGTACCTCATACCTCGCTCCATACTCCGTTAAGCCACCCAAACCCATCTCATTCAGGATGAGTTGAGTTTGGATTTAGGTTTTGACCTGTCCTATTACCATCCATAATAATATCACTATCAAAATATTAAGTATCTGCTACGGAAAAATTGTTACGAAATTAATTTCATAGCTATAGCTATAAATTTTTGTATTAAATATAACAAAAACTATTTTTGTAGCATAACTGATTTGTTAATCATATGAAAAATTAATATATATATATATATATATATATATAAAAGAATGATCATCGGCTATAAATTGATATATATATATATATATATATATATGAATGATTATCAACTATAAATTGGTCACAGTGGAGGTTAATTACAAGAGCATCAACTTTGAACTTGAATAGAACAATTTCATAATCATAGCTATGAATTTTTAGAATCAGCTATGAATTGGCTGTAATTGATGCCTTAGTTTTTTTTTTTTTTTTTTTTTTTTGTAGTATTTCACCATGTTAATTATAAAATTATTGCAAATATCTTATAAATTTCATAATTTTATTTTATCGAAATACTTCATCAGCTTATTTTTAGAATAAGATCTAATGTCTCATAAATTTTAAAAATATTTTAAAACATATAAAAACTTACAAGATGTTTTAAATAAGTTGCCAAACATTCTCTAAATCACAACTTGAAATGACTGCTAGAAAAGAAAAATACGAACATATACATATATGAATTGACAGTAGATTAATGAGAGTCGGTAATCACATGTATTTATATAAAATAAAAAAATATTATTTTATTGTAATAATTATTTTGAATTTAGTAGTAATAAAAGTTGTATATAAGAAGTTGTTATTAATAATTGTGACACATGCATGTTAACTAGAAAAATATTATCAGAAGTCATAGCGATAATTTTTATTGTCATTTCTCATTAATGAGAACTTAAAATGCTAGTTTTTTGCACTATTAAGCAATTAATTATGAAGCAAAATAAAAGATCATGATCTAATGCATAAATTAATGATAAAGTAAAAATTATTTGTATTAAAAAAATTTAATCAATTACTGTTATGGTGGTTTACCCCCCTCCCCCCAATAAAAAAAGGGGTTAAAAAAACTACTCTTGTTATTTTTATGAACTGTCATGACCCCTCCAGGGCCTAGTGACTTTCACATGCACTATGGTGTAAGTATTCATGAATTTTTTACTACTTCTTCCTACTGAAATTGCTTTTTTATGCCTCAATTGTCTTTTTCCTTCTTATTTTTTCATTTTTTCCCACATTTCCCATTTGATTTCTCAATTTCTATCCTCTTCTTCATTTCTTTTTCTTTCTTTGAAGCCCTAGAAATATGTTGAATGTCTTCCTCCAATTCAAAAGTGAAGAAGGAATAGAGAAGAACAGAAGCACGCCACGCTTGACTTGAGATGTGGGAAAATTTCAGAATGTAGATGTAATATAAAAGCTGAAATTTGAGTGGCGAAGTCTAAGACGAAACCTTCAAAGGGGAAGTCATACTACTATTGTTCCGGGAGGGTGTATGATACTTTTTTAAAACAAAGAGGGGTAAAACACTCTTTTAAAAAACTAGAAGGAGGTAAAAGGTCAATAATTTTCCAGAAAGTAGCAAAAATAGGTCAGTTACACCAAGATGCAATAATCCACCATGTTATCCCTCATCCTCAACCAGCTAAAAGCAATCCAAAACCAAATTGGTACCAACCCAAAACCAACAAAAAAGCAACCTAAAAGCAATTCATAACCAACCAACCAACCAAAAACCAATTCAAAACCAATCCAAAAAATGCCAAGGAAAACAACACCATCATGTAACTAAAATAAGATTTAGATATTGCTAAAAAGAACATTGTCACCATAAAGTTGCTATAAGCAACATTTATACATGTGGAGTTCCCCTAGCCCATAAACAACATTATATAGTAGAAGTGCATTCAAAGCAAGGATATATATAAGGGCATTTTTGTCTATACATTGTAAAATTTAACTTAAATGTACGGATGGAGGCAGTTATCCACAAATTAAGAACACAGGGGCCATTTCAACTCTTTTTTTTTTTTTTTATCATAAGAAGATAAATTGTCCATATCATATTTCACATAGGGTAAAAAGATTTTAGCCCTATTTTTATTTGATAGTTTATTAGTAATAACATCTTATAATCCTAATCTTGTCACTACTATTGTCGTTACGGTAAATTAAAAATCATGTTACAAAACAACTAATGTTGTGGAAAAGGTTATGAATATTTTTAGAAATAGTTCATGTCCAAATGATCAAGATTGAACTCAATATTTTATTATTATAAAATTTTGAGTTCAAATTCAACCGATGTAGGTATTGTTATTTAATTGGTTGTAATTACTATATTATTAATTTACTAATAATTTAATAATGATTGTGCTTAAATTTGTCACAAGATATGAAAAATTATGAGACATTGCCTTGCGATATATATAGTGGGTTATTTTGTCTTTATATGTGGCTGAATAGATAAGAGAGAACAGTGATTTACGAACTATATTGAATTTCTCAACTATTTCAACAAAAGACAAAATTTAATATTTATTAGTTTAATTTCTTTTAAATAAATATCTACACGCATGCGTGTATATATATCTGGATCATATCCTCGTGTCAAGAGTTACGACTAGCAATACCATTATCATTCCTAGTTCTTATCTTTTAATTTTCCAACTTTCACATCATGCGAGACTGGAAAACGACTCTTATGTTGCCCATCGAACATCCGTCGAATGAAAAATCTATTTGTGTTTAGGCTAGCAAATGTTGCACTTGAACTTCAATAATTGACAAGTACTGCTGGGGTGAAAAATCTATTTGTAATTAGGCTAACAAATGTTTGGTAATTTTATAATTAATATGGATATTATAAGAATTTATTAAGGTAATATTTAGTTACAAATTGTATGTTTTGGAAGAATGAATTTTGGAAGTGAGGTTGGAGAATGTGAAAGTTGTATTGAGAAATGCGATGGATGTTTATTGATATTTTAAGGAATAATTAGAAAATTATTTTGGGAAGTTTTTAATATATTTGTTTATGTTTTTGTAAAACATAATTTTTACTGTAACAGTCAAATTAATATCTTTTTGTTGGGTTTTTAGGGTGAAAATAAAATTGAATAATATTTTTTATTATAAAAATAATAATAAAATAT
>JACGDI010005728.1:1519912-1589374 GCA_014898725.1 Jacaranda copaia | reverse complement strand
TACATGGTCAATCAGAGGGGCATTAAAGTAAATCCATAGAAAATTCAAGCAATATTGGATATCGCTCCATTCTAAATAGTTCGAGATGTGTAGCACTGGTCGGGAGAATTATAGCACTTGGTAGGTTCATCGCTCGGTTAGTCGACAAGAGCTTACCTTTCTTCAAGATACTCAGGAAAGCGAAGAAATTAGGTTTCTAATGGACTGAACATGTGACTAGGCTGCAGTATAATTGAAGTAATATTTATCCTCATCACCTACGCTTGCTAAACTAGAACTAGGAGAGGTTTTGCACCTCTACTTAGCTTTTTTAGAACCCTCAATCACTTTAGTGTTGGTCTTGATCAGCGATGAAAACCATCGACCAATCTATTACTATAACAAGGCATTACAAGCCCAGAACACAACTATCTAGAGATCGAGAAGTTTGCTCTTGCTTTGGTTACCGCAGCTTAATAACTATGACCATACTTCCAGTTTCATACCATTATAGTGTTGACAAACTAGTCATTGAAATAAGTGCTTTCAAAGCCAGACACATCAGAAAGATTGACCAACTGGGTCATCAAGTTGAAAGAATTTGATATCACTTTTCAACCCCGAACAACCATAAAAGCACAAATTTTAGCCGATTTCATAGTCGGGTGGGTCAACCTTCTCGTTCAAGATGGTAATACCCCTCTTGTGTGAACTTTGCATGTCGATAGGTTAGCAACCACTTCAGGAAGGGGGATAGGTGTTTCACTCCGCTCCCCATTAGCGAAGGAGTATAACTTTGCAATCAAGCTTGACTACCTAGTCACCAATAATGAGGCTGACTATGAAGCCTTCTTCGTGGGAATGAGGATGACAACAAACTATGGGTTGAATAGCTAGCGGCAATCATGGATTCCCAGCTTGTTGTAGAATAGGTTAAGGGGAACTTTAAGGCCAAAGACTCCAAAATGAGCCAGTACTTGGCTGAGGTGAAGAGGTTACATCAGTTTTTCAAAAAATTCACTCTCAATCAAGTATCTCAAACAAAAAATGAGTATGCTGACACCTTATCCAAATTTGCTAGCTCCACAAGAGGGACCAGATGTAGAATAATAACATTTATGGTTGAAAGTAAGTTAACCATAAACGCTCTTAACCATAATTTTATGGGGAGCATCAGAGAAGCCGCTCTTCTTTGGTAGGATGCTATAAAGCTCTACTTAAGACAAAGACAGACTTTGAAGATAGAAGCAAGGCACAAAGACTCAGAGGACAAGCAGCCAAATTTTCCCTCAACGAGCATGGTCAACTTTACAATAGGTCAATCATCAGACCAACTTAAGGTGCTTGGATCTAGACCAAGCTCTCGAGGTCTTACAAGACATCCATACAGGTATTTATGGAAATCACTCAGGACGATGATCCCTGGCTCATAAAATTATCAAATACAAATATTATTGGCCAACATTGTTGAAGGACGTCGTTAACTTTGCTAAAAGGTGCCTATCCTGCCAAGTTCATTCAAACATACCATATAAGCCCGCTATAACAATGGTAAATATTTAGGTTGTATGGCCATTTGACCAATAGAGGATTGACATAGTGGGATCCTTCCCAAAGACATTAGGCTAAAGGAAATTTATTATTGTTGTAGTCGAGTACTTCACTAAATGGGTCAAGGCGGAAGCAGTTTTGAAAATAACAAATTTGGCCATCAAGAGCTTTATTTGGAAGAACATTATGTGCCGCTTTGGCCTCCCTAAGGTCTTCATCTCAAACAATGGAACCTAATTTCAGAGCAAGAGCACGAGACGTTCGTGTGAAGGTTTAGGGATTCACCAACACTTTACCTCAATCAGGAACCCTCAGTTTAATGGCCAAACGGAAGTAATGAATAGAACCGTTCTCAACCATCTCAAAGCTAGACTAGAAAAGATTGGATCGAGTTGGGCAGATGACCTCCTTGAAGTGTTATGAGTGTACAGAACCACGCCTCGTACAGCCACAGGTTATAGCCCTCATAACTTGGTCTATGGTTTTTAAGTGGTTATTCCCTCTAAATTGATACAACATACAGCTTGGGTGATCTATTTTAATATGATCAGGAACATATTTGAATGGAAACTTGACCTAGAGACCATCGACGAGCTGTGATAAGAAGCTCATAATACTATGCAGTAGTACAGATCCAAAATGATAGAACACTACAACAAAGGGGTCCGACTGTGTAGCTTCAAGGTTGGGGACCTTGTCCTGAAGAAAGTAGAGGTGTCCAGGAACATTGGCAAGATCAACCCAAAATGGGATGGTCTTTATATAGTTGTTAAGATATTAAAGCACAACATATATCAACTAGCGAACATCAACGGCAATGAGCTCCCGCGTCCTTGGAATGCTATAAACTTGAAGAAATTTTATGGATGAAAAGTTTTGTAACTGCTATTGTATTATCTGATACAAATGAAATTTTTAACAATCCTACAATTATTCTCCTGTAATTCTACAATAACCTCCATCCCCCCCCCCAAATATTATTCAAACATATGAGTCAAACACTCATAGGCCACAATCGACCCCATAGTTAACCCAAGCAGCAATTTTGAGCCACCAAATTGAGGTTTTTCAGCCCAATATTTATAGTTGACCCCATAGTCGACTCAAGCAACTTCTCCAAGCCAACAAATCAAAACTTTTTAGTTCAAAGTTTACAGTCGACAATGTAGTTGACCTAAGTAATGGCTCTATGCCAACAAATCAAGGCTTTTCAGCCTAAACTTTATAGTTAACCCTGTAGTCAACCCAAGCAACGGCTCTAAGCCAACAAATTAAGGCTTTTCAATCCAAAGTTTACAGCTAACCCTATAGTCGACCTAAGTAATGGCTCCAAGCCAACAAATTAAGGCTTTTTAGCCCAAAGCTTATAGTCGATCCTGTTGTCGACCAAGACAATGGCTTCGAGCAGTGAAAATGAGTAAAAATTGCTTAGTCTCAATTATGGCCTCGACCTAATATTTAAGCAAAACATTGTGAAAACATCATCATCACTACACTTGTAATCAATGTAGTATAGACCAATCATGCACTAAAGTGAATTGTAAATTCTTGTTCATTAGCAACAAAATAAAATTCAACCTTGTAGTCAGAGACAAGCATTAAGCTAATGTGATCGTTCTGACAAAAACACTTATCTCAGTACAATGACAATAACCTAAATTGACCTTGAAGTCAACTAGTATCTTAGATTAATTTCATTATGTTTGTTTTTGTTGATCCAGACTAACCATGATTCATGTTATTGGAGTTATGTTACTCATGATCAAATGTTGTTTCTCAAAGACTCACATTTGATAAGAACAATAGTGCTAAAATAAATTAAACGGCAAAGTACAATAAGGAGCAAGAACTAATTATCATTAAATTTGAAATTCGATTACAAAATCAATTTACAAAAAGAAAAAAAATTATAAAAATAAGCCATGCAGGATGATTAATACACTATTACACTCCCAGTTTCAAAGGTTGTTCGACCCTTCTCCCTCAACACATTTTAGGCTCCTTCTCTCTGGTTCTGGAGGTCAAGAAGGGCCAACTTTATCGACTAGGAAATGATGCTCACTAGGAAGAAAGTAGTCCACCACGTTGACTTTGCCATCGCGAATGTCGAAAGTGAAGTCATTGGTAAAGTTGAACTCTGTGGTCATAGCTTCAACCATCACTTGATGGGTGGGTATAGTGACAAGAGGCTCTTCCATCGTTGTAGCTTCATTAGGGCGATATCCCTCTGTAAAAGTGTCATCAAGAGGATGGATGCACAACTGCTCATCAAAGGTATAGTTCAGGTGCCCCATGTCCTCCTTACGGAAGCTATACCCCAAGAACTTGAGCTGTTTCACAGCCTTATCGAATGTGTCCTTACTGTCATCGAGGGAGAGCACGACGTTGGCATACATGAAGGTAAAGGTCAGCATGAACTACCGTATAGCCTCATGTTGAACCTTCGACAAGACTCAACTGAACTTTTGTTAAGTATATTGTAAAGTCAACTTATAACCTTTAGCTTGCCCATGGTCAAAATGAGGCTGTGCAGCTACATGGGCTTTTTTTAGCAGCTCATCAGCTACACTCTTTTTCTTCACAACAGTTAGTAGCTTAGCATCTTTCGCCTCGAGCTCTGAACCCTTCATTTTCAACTATTTAGTAAAGGGCTCGACCTCCACTTTGGCATACTTGAGCTTTATCTTGCTCATCTCAACTTTCTTCTGGCCTTTTAGCATTTGGTCGATCTAGTCAAAGGCCAATTCTGACCTCCAGAATAGGTAATAGCCCAACTATCTGACCTACAAAAATGATGCCCCTATTAATATAAAAATAGTATAAAATTGCTCATATTACGTTCAACTCAACTAGAGTCTTACCATATTTGCCTAATATGCCAGTGATTTCATTACAGCGTCCTGGCTCTTCTCTATCATCTGGTGCTAGTTGGAAAAGAAGGGGCCAGCCATCAGAACTTTCATTGGCAGGGCTATAGTTTCCATCGCCAACATCATTGACATCGAGCTTTTGATCTCAAGCTCAATTCCAAATCCGGGTGAGGGCAGCTTAGTCAAGTCGAAGAGCTTTTCGTCACTTCAACGCTCGAAAGAGGAAGAAGTCATTGACCACTTTGGCCTTCCTTTTATCTTTGTCGCTAGTAGCTCTCTTCGCAGCTAGTCCAGCCTGAGCAATATTGGACCTCTTCCCTCTACCAGCACTGCCACTGCTTGGAGACGCTGGTGGTTGACTTGGTGTAGTAGTGGCAAGAGGAATGTCGGTAACTGGTTGAGATGCTATAGGCGCGACCACTTCCTCATAAGCCCTCGCAACCCCTAGATGATCACACTTCTCATGGTTCCTTTTGGTGCAAGCAAAGGTTGTGGCATGTGACTGAGTTATTATCTCGTTTTGGTTTTCATAAGCAAAAAATACTAAAATACATAAGAATCAACCAAAGAGATGTGTAAATAAAACCATCAAGGGAGTAACACATATAGACATCTACCTAATCGAGCATCTATGGGCAGGTCGAGCTTGATAGGTGACAAGCCCGCAAGCACAAGATTTCTCTCCTTAATATAACAGGTCTCCTCTATATGGCCAAACTCATTTAGGTCCCACGCGAAGGGGTTTAGTTTCTTGGCATTTTGATATGCCCCCGCATCCAACCACTTGAGATATCAAAGCCTACCCCACCAAGAGCTCGAATGTGAAAAAAAATAGTTTTCTATTTTTAACCAAAAAAGAAGGCTGTAGTTACAAGGAATTTTTGACAAGGATGGGCGGTCAAATAATAAAAGCCTGACTCCTCGGTGCTCTCCATCTTATGGGACATGGGGAGGTGAAAAAGGTTACTGAAGTTAGAAAAAGTTATATGTTTATTAAAGGCGTGCATTAAAATGACGAAACTATATTTTTTTCAAAAACCAGTTGGGGAGAAGTTGAGTAATGCAAACCTAGAAATCCCGCAATAAGTCGACATTAGGCACGTCTAAGAGGAATCTAAGCCTACACCTAAGGCTATCCTCAAATTTTGTAATTCAACCATCAGGTGGTTAGTGCATTCTACTTTCAGGAGTCGGGACAATAAGTTCATAATTTTGGGGTATATAGTATACATCCCATAGCACATCCAAGTCCCCCTCCTCGACCACTGACCTAATCTCACTATAGTGGTCAGGAGTAAATAGTCGACCACGTGACATTGGAGGCTTGCTCGGCCTAACCCCGCCCCTAATGAGAACATGGTCCTCGCTTGGACTGCTTAAAGACGAGTTATCACTCGATGAGCCCGTAGATCCGCTACTCGAATCCTTGCTACTGTTGGTCGAAGCCCTATCCTCACTATCGCTAAGTTAGTCACCTTCACAGTCTCCAAAAAAAATCTCAAATATAATTGGAACTCTATGAAAATTTTAGGAAAAACTTTAAACTGTGCTAAAGAATGTCGGAATACTTACGTGCTCCGGGTGTTTAGAAATAGAACAGTTGAATGTAGTAAAATGATGGGGTCGACCTTACACAAAACATTAAAATGTAAAAATGAAGGTTATTACTGCTTCTATTTATAAGCCCCAGTGTGCGAAAACCCAAACATCGGCAATAATTACCTCCTCGTCTTCTGACGCTTTACCTGACTCGATGTAACAGATGTATTAAATGCACTGAAACCCTAGTTGACACTACATAGGTTTGGTTGATTTTGATAGGCTTTTCATGCTATGGTCCATTGAGGTCGACTCTCTCCAACTGCCGTCCAACAACTCAATTACTACCCATTCATTCTCATTAACAGGCTCGACAGGACTCAAGAGTGTGGGTACTCATGATATGGGATAGTCCATCGGGCACAGCTCAACAGCTATTGACCAAAAATTGCACCTCTAGGCCTAGTCAGATCATCGATTCTAATGGACCTCCCATTCACCTTATCGTTTGCACAATGGGTAAGATTGGCGCTAGTCGACTAAACTGCAGATTGAGCATAGGAGCTCAATCTTCTTCGATGAAAGGACTTGAGCACTATATCCTCTAGATGTCGCCCATGCCCAAAGCTAGTTCTATGGTCGATCTTTAGGTCGACCAAGGAGGTAGATTTGCTGTTGAACCTTTTTCTCAACCGCATTAAATGCCTTGATAGGCAGCGTGCCCCCACATTAATAGTGCATGCCACCTCAGTACCACCCATGTTGCCACTCCTGATAGGAAGCATGCCACCAGTGTACTATTCTATTCGTGAAAGATGGAGATAAAGCTACCTGGAATAGTATAGGTATAGGAGATGCCCTAAAGCTCCTTATACAAGGACAAGAGCCCTTTACACATGATAAGGGCATCTTGGATATGTCATCCATGCAGAGATGGCTATAAATACTCCATTGCCACCCTCTCCCAAGATATGCCATTCTTTACTATATAGCCCTCACTCTACTGCTCATCTTATTTAGTTGTCTTTGTACTAACTTGAGTGTTGGAGTGCCATAGTTGAGGGCACCTCGGTTAATTTGACGTTTGCTCATGATTGCAAATCTCGGCCTAAGTTTCTTTGAAGTTGGACCACTCGACCAGATAGGTCGGTTTACCCTAAATACCAACTCAATTCAATAAAATACCACTTTCACTCTCATCAATCTTATATTTTGATGAGTTTGTAAACTCATTCAAATGCCTTCCCATTCTATAAATTAACTTTAGACATACTTAATTAGTTTCTTTGCTTGAAATATTTATCCTAATCAGATAAATTATAATGGGGCAAGCTCAAGTCTTAATTTGATCTTAATAATTGATTGTCTAACTCTGACATATAATTCTCCTATGCATTTCTATATATAGTATAGACATATAGTTACGCTCGCTTGTTTGCTTAATACTAATTAAGGCAATAAATAAAGACTTTTATTACGTGGCCTAGGTTATATATGTGTAACAAATCGTTAATCACATTGTTTGTTGAAGTATTAAGGTCAAACCTTACTCTTAGGATTTAAGAAAGAAAATCTCCTAATAAATTATCATGAATGATTATTGGATGAGACAGCTTACGATAATGAAATGAAAGGGCTTACATATTTTTGTTTTTAAAAATAAGAAAATAATTTTATGTCTTTATATCTGATATTTTAGATCCAATACAAATATCTTTCCACTTTCCTCGATAAGGGAAACGTAGAGAGGCCACCCCGTTTAGCAGGACAATCGCGAGTTTGCTTTGTTATGGCATATGCAATTTGAATGCCATTCACAATCTGTACTAGAGTTGTGCCAAAATATCAAGAAAATTAAATGAACAATGTATGGATTACATGAATGTTTTCTCTAACTACACATTATCTAACTTAGGAAATATATCTTTAGGATTTTTGCGTTGACACCATCCTTGGTCAACTTAGATTATGGTTCGAAAACTTAAGGGCCCATTTGGTTTTATTTTTATTTTCATCATTTTCAAAAGAGTTAGTTTCATTTTGCATGCTTGTATTATGGAGATTGTGTCAAAAAACCTCTTGTATTATAAAAACCTTCAAAAACCCCCATAACAACTAACGATGTAAGCATTCAATGTTGAATTATTAATATAACCCTTATAAATAAGTTGATTAAAAAAATTTAGTAAACTTGATTTTTATTTTTATTTTTTTGGTCATAACAAATAAACCTTAACAACCTTTACTATGAAAATACATAAATAAACTTAATCAACATGAAAATTGTAGGAGTATATCCTGAACTCAAAAATCTAACAAAATTTGATGGTTGAACTCAATATCATTGCAAAGTCATCGGAGAAAGAAGGTAAATTAGTTGCTAAACAACTCTTTCAATTGAAATTTGATAGTATACTTGTAATTTTAAAATGCTTTTCTTAATTATGCTATTCAATTATTATTAAGTAATGTTAGATTATCTTTGAAATAAAATGTAATCAAACATACTATGTTTTGCTATTCTTCTAAGCCACATTATTTTATATGATACTAGAATATGTATTGCAATAATAATTAATTTGATACTATTTTCAATTTTGTATTTGTCCAACTGATGTTCCATTATACTCAATTTTTCTTTAATATTTGATTTAGTTATGTTTATGGTGCTTTGATGTAGCTTTTCAATGTTAATTTGAAAAGTGCATTTATTGTTTGCAAGTTCTTTAATTTTTATTTTTTTAGTCCATAGACTTTAATAATGGTCATCCGATCCTATTCCATTATTGTATATATTTGGCTTAATCTAATGCATAAATTTGAATCTATTTAACTTTTATTAGAAAAAAAATTAGTTAATAAAATCATAAATAATTAAAAATATATAATAAAAAAATATTCACATCCCAATTGCAACAACCGATAAATTTTTTTCCCAAGATTATTTACTAAGATCACACAATATTCCTTTTAAATATAGATGTATAATTACTCAAGCATCGAGAATCACTATTTGACGATTTTATATTGCAATAGTTATTTGACATTGTTGTGCATTTAAAGTAGTGAAAATCTAATTAAGAAGATGATTTTTATTTGAAAAAGAAAATGATGTTAAAATTATAAAAATGGAGCATGCTATAAATTTTAGTTAGTTCACCGGTGACATGAGGGCTTTAGAAGGATTTTTGAAGGTTTTCACAGCACAAGTGCGTTTTTGATACAACCCTCATAGTATAGTGCAAAAAATAGATTTATCCTTGTATATATATATATATATATATATTAAAAGGGCAATTTGGGTATGAAGATATGCATAAGTTATTCAACTGTTAGCAAACTAACGGTAGGAGGGTTTTAGGGGTTTTGAAGGGTTTTTTTTTTTTTTTTTTTTATAGTAGAATGGAGTTTTTTATACTATCTGTATAGTAAAAGGGGGCAAAATAAATTTAATCCTTCTCAAAATATTGGAAAATAGTTAGTGAAAATAAGTTGAAAATAAATTTATATTTAGGTAGATTAATGGAAAAATAATGATTATGTTGGTTTTGGTAAGTTGTAGGTGAAGAGAAATAGAAATAATGGAATAGAGAGAGAATATATATAAGTTATTGGAGAATGAGTTTTGAAAATAAAAATAAAAATAAAAATGACGTTGGGTGAAAATATATAGAAAGTGATATGTTTCATTTTTTAAATAGTATAAAGTTTGAAAATGGGCTCTGAAAATGAAACCAAGTAGGCCCTAAGAGTATAAGAAATGGTTGTTGGTAGGGCTGATAATGGATTGAATTTTAATTCGAATTTGATCTGAATTTTAAGATTTTTATCTAATTAAAATATCAAATGGATTAAATCTAATTATAAATATTTGTAATCTGAAATAAGTGGATCGGATATGAAATTAAGTAATTCAATTCGTTAAAGATACGAATCCAAGCTTTAATAAGTTTTTATTAAATTAATTAATAAAGATTTTAAAATAAAATCTATACATTATATTGAGCTAATATTTATATTAATGTCTATATTATTCTATTAATATTGAATCTTTAGTATAAAAAAAATAAGAAGAAAACTGACAAAATATCAAATATAATAATGTATAATAGTTTACTTATGCATTAATATAATATGAAATAGGGATTTAGGATTTAAATATTTGACTTTTGTATTAACATATAATAAAAAAATTATTAAAAATTCAAATATTATGTAAATGTATTTTATAAATACAATATTTTTATACAATGTGGAAGGTAAAAAAATATTAAATCGGGTCGAATTTTTTTATTGGATTTTGGATATCCATTGGATTCAGATATGATGCTAACTAATGAAAATCCTATAGGATATCGGGTCGGATTCGAATTTAAATTCGGATATGACTAATTTGGTTTAAATCCGACTTATTGACAGCCTTAGTTGTTGGTATGAGTGGAAACCAATTTAGCTAACTTACGAGCCTCACAAGGCAAGTTTGAGTTATTCTAAATCGAGTTTGATCTTTGTTTAGAGTTGATTTTGAGTCGTCTGTATATAGACTGCCGAGGCTTACGAGTTGGTATATAATTAAATTATTTTATTTTATTAATAAATATATATTATATTACTATTATTTTATTTTGAGTTTGTGGTCAAACTTAAGCTCGAGTTCGAGTTTAAGCTTGCTATTGTTTATAGCTTATTTGACAATTCAAGATTAATCAAATCATGCTCAAGCTTAAGATATTAGGTTTATTGAGCTCAAACTGGGAGCTCAATAGATTAGGCTTGTTAAGTTTGACTTAGCACCTGTGAGCTTGAGCTCAAAAATTTTCCTCAAGTACAACTCAATTGCAGTCTTAATTGTTAAGTCCAACAAAAATCCTTCGATATTTAAATTAATAAAATTAGAGATCTTCGATGCGGGGAATAAATAAAATTGCTCTTTCAAAATTACTTAAAGATGATGTATTATATTATTATTTAATGAGCTGACAAAATCAATAATATTTTGGAGATAATGGCATAACAATTTTTCTTCTCTACTTTCTCTTCTAGCATTTTTAAATTTATTTTTTCTCTATTCAATTTTTATGTTTTTTATTTATTATTTCATCTAGTTCAATTTATCATCATACCTTTTTTTTAATACTTATTCTTCAAATTAAAGATTTATCTTCAAATCAGATAAATATATTAAAACTATTAAAAAATTATTCTATCATATAAAAGAAGTGATATTATAAAATTTTGACACAAGGTTGAATGTGTGAAAATTACTACTGCCTAAAACTTTTGGGAATGATAATATTTGTTACATTAAGCTGTAACGAATTTACATATGTATGAAGAAAATATCAAAGTTTATGGCATTCACATTATTAGAATTAAAGAGTAGAGATTTTTCAATTGGGAGTGGGACTTTGATCCACCCAATCCAGATAAAAACTCTTGAATCATAGAATGTTTAAGCAGTCAAATTACTTTCGCCCGCAAAAATCTATCAATCATTCACGTTAATTTGTTGTATTAGTTTTAGGAGTGGCAATCGTGTTGCATTGAAATAAGAATATTATAAAATTTTGTTCAACTCGAATTCAATCCGAAAACTACTCAACCCAATAAATCTTAATTCAAAAGTTTTCGTGTCAATTTGAACTTAATCTATTTTAACATGTGATTATTATTTTTTATTAATAATTCATCTAAAAAGCTATAATATTTTATATTCAATTTAAACTTTAATAAAAAAAATCAACTTATACCAAAATTTTTAAAAAAAATCAACTTATCATAAAACTTAAAAAAGTCAACCTTATATTTTGGTAGGCAGTAGCCCATATTTTATATCATGAAGCAATTTGATAATTAGACTTCATGTAATTTGCTATACAAAATTAACAAAAATAATATTTAGTTCACTACAAACCAATCTGGAATTAAATTATTTAAAACTAACATCAAATCATTAATTAAAAATAAAAAAAGCTTAAAATATTCCGACTTCTAATTTCAACTATATCTCTTTATTGTCATTCTTTTCTTCCAATTGAGATTTGGTCCACTGAATAAGTACACAAGTATTAATTCATAAAATATATGCATACATATATATATATATGTTACCTTTCTTAAATATTTGAATTGGGTTAGGCTATGTGGGGTTAGCTACCCAATAAAATTATTGTGTTTATCGAATAATTCAAAATCAATCCGAACCAATCCAAAATTCTTATATTGCTTATCATTTCAACACAATATCGACCCGGACCAGTAATCCTCAACACAAATCGAATAACATCGTGTCGATTCGTATCATATTACATGTTGCATCGAAAATTGCCCCACATCTTATTAGTTTATAAGTGGCATTAGTTCATAGGATCCGTTTGTCTAACATCCCCGTCCGTATTATATATAGGTACTTTTCTTTCTTTCTTTTCGTTTTTTTTTTCCAATAGTAGAAAAAGATAGGGGGGAAAACAACCACTGCAGTAATTGCAGCAATTCACTTTGAGTGTGGTTATACGAGTTTTTTATTGTGAAATATTTAATTTGAATGATAGCTATTATCTAAAAAATGTGTTCATCACCATAATTTCATTAAAACGCTAGTAAATTTAAAGTTTCTTAATTACAAAAATAATTAATTCACATAATATTACCACAACCTAAAATAATTAATTCACATAATATTACCACAGCCGAGTTATAATTCATTGCATGTTTCTTAATTCTCCAAAAATAGCTGACCAAATTCGATCGTGAGTCTGTCCTCAATTTATTTCCTCCGACTTAGCTTGGACCAAACGATGCTTGATTGCTTCCCATCATCAGTAGACTAAGTCACATTCAAAAAAGTAAATAAAAAAATAAAGGAAAAAAAATTATATACTACTATACAAAGTATAAAAACCAACAATTCTTGATAAATTAATAATGGAAAGCATGGGCCTCCCCCCTCACTCACCTCCAGGACCTGAACCTCACCTTGAGCATCTTCATTCTTGTTTGTTCTCTAAAAGCAATTACATACTCCACCACCAGCACCTCCGCCTCCACCGCCACCACTACTGCAATAAACTCCAAAATTCCAAACGCAATGAAAACACATACATGCACTCTAAAACCTTGAGTTAATTCTTCACATAGACAAGAACAGAAGGGTTATCTTTCTGTAGCTTATATATTTCACAAAATTCTTGGGAATACATACTTCTGAACTTCCGATAACTTCTAAAGAATATGGAAGAAATGTATGGGCTTCATTCAGCGGGTGATGACTATACAGACAAGGCTTTAATGTCTCCGGACAATCTGATGATTCCAGCCGAGTACCATCAGTACCATTACCATTCCTTGATTCCATCCGGCGATCATCACCATCGGATTCCGGCGTTTGGATCGGAGGAATTGGGGTTTCAGTGTTCTGCGGTATCTCCTGAATCAGCTTCCATCAACGTTCAAAATCCAAGAGAGGGTGATGATGAAGAGGAGCCTTCCAGCGTGATCAAAGCTAAAATTGCTTCCCATCCTTCCTACCCAAAATTGGTTGATGCCTATATTGATTGCCAAAAGGTTTAATCATCTGAAAAATGTGTGAGGGCATAATTACATAAACTGGAAACATAATTTCATTTCTTTTCCAGAATGCTTCAAACCATAATTAATTTCTTTTTTAGGTCTTTGATGTTTAGTATTAAACCTGATAGCTGACTGATCAGGTGGTAGCTATAAAGTCCATAACTTTTTCATATATTTATCGATTTTGTGGGTGGGTTCTTCCTGACATGGTGTTTGATGAAAAATAATGGGGGGCTTTTACTATGTGGGCTAAAAGAAGCAAGATTATTTCTGGGCAGGGAGTTTCTGATGAGCTGTGGTTTTCGAATACTGTTTTCTTCTGCAGGTTGGAGCACCCCCCGAGGTAGTGTGTTTGTTGGATGAAATCAGGCGAGAAAAAGACTTGTCCGAACAAGACGCAGTTTCCATGTGCTTAGGAGTCGATCCTGAACTCGACGAGTTCATGGTCTATTTCTCCCTCTCTCTCTCTCTCTCTCTCAAAAATCCACCCACACGGGCGCAATCCCCCCACCCCAACCCCCCAACCTCGCGCCACACGCCCACCCCCACCCCCACCCGCAGCCATAAATATATACACAAGTACATATACAGAAGCACGCGCATACACAGCCACCTCTAGAATGACACACATATGCGTACTGTTGTTTATTCTTCATCTTTCCTTGATGCTCATGCCAATTTCTCTCGTTTAAAGATTGGGGTGTTCTCTTGACTCAGCTTTTTTCTGTATAAAGGAAACGTACTGTGATATATTGGTGAAGTATAAGGCGGATCTGTCACGGCCTTTTGCTGAAGCAACCTCCTTCCTCAACAAGATCGAAGCCCAACTCGGCAAGCTTTGCAATGGTACTGATGCTGTATTCTAAAATCATCTTTTTGCAGCAGTATGCTCTCGCCTGCATTCTTGGTGTACAATATATCTGACTAACTATCATCTTCATCCATTCTTGGTAGCCCTTGATTTCATGTTGTGCAAAATGACCTATGCAGAATTCTAACTCAACTCTATTGCACAGAAACCCTAAAATTGAAAGAGCTCCTATTTCTTTTGAGATGGGGGCTGGTTTTTTTTCTACATTTCTGCTTTCATGTGGTATATAAATCATAGCTGTTTTGTTTTGAGGTGTTTCCGACTGTCTTTAAGTATAGCATGTGTTATCCTTTTTCCTGTTTGTATAGGAAATAGTGAACCTTAACCCGAAAGTCAAGGAGTCTTCTGTAAGTTGAAAAAAAAAAGAGAAAAAAAGAGAAACTTGCAACAGTGTTGATACTTTCCCCTTTTCTCAGTTCAGTGCAGTTTCCCTATGGGGTTTTTAAGTTCACTTCTCCCATTTACTCTTGTCGTGGGCGTTAATTCTTATATTTGGTGTCAGAGGAAATTAAAGCTTGAAAATAAACCATTCATTGCAAGAGATTCTGATTTTGACCTATCAATCATGTGCAGAAGACATGATTTACAGTAGTTCCTTTTAGCCACAGTAAACCATTCATAACCAGTCATACTTTGCCATAGGTCACATTTTAACTGTCCAAAATTTGAGTGATTCACATATAAATCTAGTTGAAGTATGTGGGCTGCTCTTCAAAAGTACTGCACAAGAGTTTTCAGAAAAAATTAACTTGCTACACATACTATTTCATTTCGTTTTTGTCTTTTTTGGCTGCCTTCCAGAGTCTAGAACAAGGCTTTTGCATCATTGTATAATAGACAGCTTTTAGAAAGTCATGTATTCTAAATGCATTCCGTAAATTGGAATATAGCAAAGGACATTGAGGTTTATGTTATTTAGTAGGTATAATATTACAGTTTCTATTTTATAGTACGTTGTGTTTATAACGTGGTAGATAAATAAATAATGGAGGTAAAAGTGAGTAAGATGAACTTAAACCTGAAATGGACATTTGATGGCCATTGTTCTAGGACAAAGGAAAAACTCAGAATAGCTGCTTTACAAGCTTTCCTTGTTTGATGAAATGTCACAGCGTACATGATCCATGCCTACATGTTTATTTAAGGAAACATTTTGTAGAACTTGTTTGATTATGAAGTAGAATATAAGATGAAACATCAAATTAAATATATGATTTGAATTGGCATATATTTTGTGCGTTGTATTTACATCTCTAGTCAAATTTGGCACTACTTCAATATTTACTTTGTGTAGCATGTATGCGTTTTATCTGAAAATCAATGCATCTTGACAGCTTCATTATTTTGGGTAAAATTTGATATTTGTTACAAAATTTGCTGGATTTCTAGCAAATTAATGCACCTTGTACTATAGTGGATAAGAATTTATGTGGGGGTCTGATTCAAGGTAATATTTTGCAAAACGTTTAACATGTTATTATAAATGAGTCTCTCAGCATAAAAATAAGGTATTAGTACGCTGCCAGTTGTGAAGCAAATGCACTTGGTTCATTAGATGTATGTTATGGCTTATACACATAAAAATGTCTGCCTAATTCTAAAGAGTTTCAGCTTCCAACAGATCATGTGTTAGGCTGAGAGCGTATGAAAGAAATAAACTTAGGAAAACGTGAAGTTGCTCCTTAGTTGGCAGTTAAAGAAATATCTTCTTTGTGATGCATGGTAGTTAAATGATTTCAAATAAAAAGAGAACTACTTGTGAAAAATAAAAAAAAATATAAACAGAAGTACTTACAGCTAGAATCAGCTTACTTTAATTATTTCAAATTCTTAAGCTTATCATAAGATGTTAGTATTCGAATCATACAGCGGCACATGACAGTGTTGTGGGTTATATATATAAATGGGATATCATGTTCAGCTGTCACCTGCGCTTTTAATTCTTTTTTTGTTAAATGATGAGAACAAACTGTACTTAAGTGTGGTTAAGTACAATTGGGATCTGTTATTAATTCGGCTGCATGGACAAATCTTAACTCGGTTATATTTTTAAATCTATAAGTATCTAGGAAAGTTGCAGTATTTTATACCTCTCCATCCAAGAAAAGATGATGTCTCCATCTCCAAAGGTGTGGAAGTCATGTGTTGACCCATTAATATATACATGGTAACAGCCTTAATTAGAGTTTCATGGCTGAATCATTTTTTGAAGTAAAATATAGATAATGTTAGAGAAAAGAGGGTCGGCAAAGGTATAGGGTTAAATAGTTGTGACAACGGTTGGTTCTTTTTGGTTGAAAGTACAAGTTATCTTTTCTCAGATGTTTTAATTTCTATTTGTGGCGTGGCCTCGTGTGGGCTTTGTTTTCTGAACTCAATCTTAATGCTTTCACAGATTTTAAATCTCCTTTTGTACACTAAGATACACTTAGGCACAAACGCAGTTGTCCACTTCAATGCACATTTTCACGTGCGTTCAGTGTTAAGGTGCAAGTGTGCCAAGATGCTGTCTCCTTCAGACATTGGCTTGGTTTTCTGGTCTTTTCTTGATGCCTATCCATTTTATAATACTAGATATAATTTTCTTGATGGATTAATTCGTATGTTTTTAGTTTTACCTTGCTCTATTATTGATGTGCGTTTATAATCCTATTTTAATGAAAGGATCGTTGGCCCTGAAGGATTTCAAGTAAGGATTTGAAGGGGCAGATCTCTTGAAATGGATTTGAATAAATTTCAAGACAGTTCATCAGTGTCCTTACATGTTTTTATTGAACCGAACCTTAAAAATTTTGAACGCTTATTCCTCATCTTGGTGATTTTGCTTGTGATAATTAGTTGAAGAAAGTGTTTCAAATGAAGTATCAGAAATGCAGTTTTGAGTCCCTTTTGTGCCCTTTTCTGGATTTTGCATCTATGAGTTTGTTTGTTTCTCTCTTCTTTAGTCATATATTAACCAAGGCTTGATCATGTATTTTCTTGATCATGTCTTAGTCCTAGCTGGAATTTAAACCCAAGAATTTCTTTCTTCTATTCTGCTTGTTTTTCATGTGGGATTTTGGGCTTAGGTTTCTTAATTGTGTTAGATTTCCTACGTCGACTAAGTAAATGAGTAGTGGTTTTTAAATTGGACAATCTTCATCTTTTAAGCTAACTTTTTGGGTGAGCTAGATTCAAAGCCCCTTTTGTTTTTTTTACATAATATTAGAATTATCCATTTTTGATATTGGGTTGCTCAGTGTTGTTGGCGCATTTATTTTATATTATTCAACGTTTTATATGTTCATTCTTGATATTGTGTAGGGTGTGTTAGATTTCCACATTGATTAAATAAATAAATAATAGCCTTCACATATGGCATTGGACAATTCTTACATCTTGAACTTGCTTTTGGAATGAGTTAAGTTTAATGTCTATTTTTTATAAAATAAAATGTTAGAATGTGATAATCATTGTATTTCTTCATAATTACTATTATAAATCTAAAAAAAAGAAAAAAGAAAAAAAAGTAGACAGAACAGTAATGTATGAGTTGGGTAGGGAAGGTGGACTTGTCTACGGACTTTGAAATAATTATTTGTTGATTGAATTGGAAAAATCTAGGCTATCATAGTATGAGGGGGAGAGACAAATTATTGAGGGAGAGAGAGTATTTTGTTGGGTCCAAGGAAGGAAGAAGTGTCCAGATTCCGGAGTAGATAATATGGAGTAGGAATAACACAGAAAAATGTGTGGGCGGTGGGAAAAAGGAAAGGTTTGATAGAGAAAGCCCGGGTAGCCCGGGCTGTCGTATATTCACATGGACGCCCGGGGTTTACGCTGAAGCTCGGCCCACATGACGGGCCCAATTATCCGCACATGCACACACTTCTGCTGTACTGCTTCCATCAATACTTTGTCTACTGGACTTTTTGCCGTGTTATGGACCCCCACTCTTCAAGGCTTTGCGGGCCCAAATATTATTGGTCTTATTACTCATTAGTTTATTTTTGAAAATCAATTCTTATTATTAAATTGTGATTTTATGAGTATGTGTGTGTGTGTGTGTGTGTTTTTTTTTTAGTTTGAGAATTTCGATAACTTTTGGCTTAAAATACTAGCTTTTTTCAACTATGGTTTATTGATGGTTGTTGTGATGTTTTATTAGTTTTTGCCGATAATAGTGTGGTCAAAATTTACTCGAGAAAATGTTTACTAGTTACGGCTGCTAATAAGCATCTGGACCCAGTAATTTTAGTGGGGCAGGTCCTGATGGAGGCCCATACCAAACATGCAGTGGTTGTAATCATCTTTGCACGCTTGCTTTGAATTTGGACCTCATTGTCGGACTGACTCTGCAGGCTCTGCACAATTGACCAAGTCTTTTTTATTTTCTTCTTCTTTTTTTACCCCTGGAATGGTCTTGATCGAAGGCCATGTTTATTTCATTTTCAAATTTTATTTTCATGTTTTCTACTGTGTGAAGATGAAAACACATGACTTTATACATATTTTCACTTAACATATTTTCAATTCTATTTTCAAACACATTTCCTAATAATTTTTATATATTCTTTCAATAATTTATGTATCTTTTTTCTCTATCATCATTATTACTATTTTTTCTATTTACAACTTACTAAATCCAATATTATTATCATTTATTCAATAATCTATCAATATACAAATTCATTGTGACTAATTAACTTTTCAAATTTTGAAAATGATAGAAACTAAAAATGATAATGAAAATAAAATCAAATGGGCCCTAATTATCTAACTATCCATGAATAATAATAATAATAATAAAAGAAGAAAAGAATTTTTGAAACGAAGAAAAATGCAAATAGTGTCTAGTGTATTATGATTATTTGTTTATGGGTCTTGGGATTTTTATTTACATGTTAATAATTAAATGGTGTGGTTATTTTGCAAAGATGATGGTGCATTGTCATCGGACGAGGAGTTGAGCCGAGGGGAGTTAGAAATACAAGACGCACAGTTGAAGAGGGAAGATCGAGAGCTGAAGGACAACCTTCTACGCAGGTATGGTGGGCACATTAGTAGCCTAAAACTTGAATTTTCAAAGAAGAAGAAGAAAGGAAAACTACCGAAGGAGGCGAGGCAATTTTTGCTCGAATGGTGGAATTTGCACTGTAAATGGCCATACCCCACGGTAAGTATCTATCTCAATCATTATCACTACTAATACATGCATTGCAACTTGTCCTACTGTTGGAAAGAGCTTAGAATGAATAGGCCAATAATTTTGATCAAGAAAAGAAAAAGTTATGCAGCCGATGTCGAACAAAATTACCGAGCAAATAATTGATATGATTCAACTACTGGTGCACGTTAGTTCGTCTGTCCGCATGACTGAGGCGCCAAACGGTCATTTGGTCCACTAGCATCAATCTTATATGTGAAGTGTAAAGTTAGGGGTGCAAACCTAATATATTCTTGCTACGCGTGTGTATAAAAAAAATGTGTGAAGTTTGAAGTTGTAACTTCAAGAAAATTCTTGTGTGCTGAAAAAAGAAAAACAAAGATGATAATAATTGGTCACTCTAGAAAGCATGGGCTTCACTTGGATATATTTTGGGGGTTTTTGAATTGTGGTTTTTGAGAAAATGAATTTTGGGAGCAGAGTTGGAGAATGTGATGAAATTTTGTCTATATTTTGAGGAAATAGATAGAAAATATTTTGGGGAGTTTATTTGTTTATGTCATGAAGGGGTATTTCGAACTTTTTACATGGTGCATTTTCGCAAGAAAATTGGATCCATTTTTGGTTATTTTTTGCCGAAACAATTTCATTTTGGCAAAAAATAACCATACATAACATGAATGTTTAAGCTTCACGTGAAAATCCAAGGAAGCGGATGAGTTTCTGGTGATAATTGCATTCCCACATATAGAATGATATTATTCAACAGTTATGGTGTGGGTGTGTGTGTGTGTGTGTTTACATATATACATCTGTTTAATTTGCAGGAAGCAGATAAAATTGCATTGGCTGAAACCACGGGGCTAGATCAGAAGCAAATCAACAACTGGTTCATAAATCAAAGGAAGCGGCACTGGAAATCACCGGAGAACATGGAAATGGCTTTAATGGACAATCTCTCTGCTCATTTCTTCCCCGAAGATGTTCAGTCCAATCCCGATGCTCAACCCACATCCTGAATATCCTTCTGAAAACGCTGATCCTACAATTCTAACTTTCGAATAAATATAATTTTGATAAATTTGTTCGTGGCCATCACCTTTTTAATTCTTTGCAGGTTTGTTATAGTTAAAATATATGTTTTTCTTTTTCTTTTCTTCTATGACTCTTCAATCAAAGTGGGTGTTGTTTTTCTTTTTCCTAGTAAAAATAGTACGAAAATAAATGGGCTCAAAGAAGCCCAATTCTGGAATGGCAGCCCTCTTTCTCTCGGGCCGGCCTGGACGAGTGTAAGTGGGCTGTTCAATGAATTTTATTTAGAAAACTGTAGTGAGGCAAACGATCAAATGATTTTTGTTTTTAACGGTCACTAAATTTGACATTTTAGGTTAGTTTGCTCTACCCCATTATACTTACTCTTTATCATAACTAGACTAGTGGACTTAAATCTTATTGATACTTAATGGGAAACAAAAGTATTTCAATACGTATTTAATATTTAGGTGGAATAAATATGTCACCTCAAATTCAACAATATTTACGTGAAAAAATTTTGACTAATTTTTGAATGTTTCATACCTACATTTATATATTTCTCTCGTCATACGTGAAATTCCTTCGGTCCCATTATTTAAAAACACCCAAATTAAAATAAATTAACGGTATCCCAAGAAAGAAAGAAAGAAAAGCATCTCCTTAGCGTTTTGGTGAGTTAAAATTACATCTTGTTAATTTTCGCAAATGAAACTTCCACTTTTCTCTCTACTTATCTGTTTCAATTTCGGTCTTTCCAACAATTATATATATATATATATATATATTATCTTTTCTTTCATAACACTATAAGAATTATTTTATCAATAATAATAAAAACAAAGTGACAATAGTATTTATTTTGTTGCTAATGATATAATTTAAGTGACAATAACTTTTTATCTTGTCATAATATGGTGTAATAATGATAAAATTAGTGTTTTAAGTTGTAATTATGGATAATTCGTGACACATGTACAATGACAACATAGTGACAATCCAAATTTACCCTAATTTTTAGTAAAATTTTCATTGTTATTAAGTTGTCATCATATATGTGTTGCTAATTATACGCATTGACAACCTAAAATATTAAATTTTGTCACATCATTAAACTTGCAAAAGATTATTATTGTAATAAAAATAAAACTTTTTGTCACTTAATATATATATATATATATATATATATGAGATAACTTTCACATTATTACTCTCTTTTTCTTGTAATGTATTCTTTATTTTTTCTTCTCTTTTACTTATTTTGGGGTTATTTGTTTCCATTGCACAGAATACTTTCCTTCTTCAATTATGAAAGTTGCAAACAAATGCTGTATAATAAAAATTTGCAATAGAAAGGGTAATTAGTTAGTAGCAATTTTTATGTACTTTGGTACACATCGAGTATACACGATACAGCCATGTGCCTCCTGTTTAAATTCTTATCTGGTTCTGATTTTCCAGTTTTGGTCATTTAAGAAATCATTCTCTGCTATGCCCTATTGGCCAATTGCTGGGGAAAAACAAATCTAATTTTGATATCACTATTAGTTTTTTTTTTTTAAATAAAATTGATAGGTCCTATAAATTATTAGTCAGCCTAAGTCCTAGCTTAGCTTCACAGCTGACTTTCTTTAGCTTTGCGGGAGAACCAAAAATTGCTTGTGGAGAAAACCTCAAAATTCTTGTCGCTAAAATCCGGAAAATGGAAAGGTCACCATTGGTTGTCAAACCCATCACCATTTTTCTGGAAATGAGAAATGAGAAATGAGCCCTTCTCTATCTTATCCAAATTTTCTCTCTCTTCTGTCACTTTTTTGCCATACTTTTCTCTTTCCCTTGTCCTTTTACAAATTCCCCTCACCCCCTCCCCCTACCCGCCCTCCTCTCTCTCTCTCCCCCTCTCTCTCCCCCACATGCCTCAATTTATACCGATAAATTAAAAAAAATTATATAAAAAATAAATTTTTTATTATTTTAATGAAATAAAAAAATTCATTAACGAAAAAATTGAATGACTTATTTTTATAATTTTTTTAATTAATCTGATTAATTTGAAACTTATTGAAACTAAATTCATGAAAATCTACAAAAACATTTTCTTAGTTAGGATTTAATTTTTCTCAATTTAGAAAAAAAATTTGATTTTCCATTTTATAATATATTAAATCTATCTTTTATTTAAATTTTTTTAGCTATTCTCAATCTCAAATAAATCAAAAATACAAATCTCATAAAATAATTTCATTAGCTTAAATATATATCACAAATAAATTATAAATTAATTCATTATCTATTTTTAAACAATAACAAAAAAATACAATTTATTAAATTTATTTTAAATATTCTCAATTTCAAGCAAGCCCCAAAATTAAAACTTATAAAACAATTTCGTCCTCTCAAACAAATCTCTTAAACATATTTCACAAATAATTACATAATCAATCACATCACTATAATCATTATACTCTATCTTATAATCTCATCTTTTATTTTCATATCTCTTAAATGCTAAAATATGTCTAAAATTTTTAAAATACAAAAATATGAAATCATTCCCACAAACAATCGCAACTAGACACGGCTTTGCCTAACCCTGTTCTATTTTAATCCTAGAGAGGACACAGCTCTAGACTTCCTTTCTTAATTTTAATATAAGAATACAAAGTTTTAGTGAAGGAGCTTATTGTACGTAAGATGAATTATCCTTTAATATATTAATACAATTACTTAAACATTATTTGCCTAAATTTATAAGCTCTTTAAATTGTTAGAAAATGAATTCATAATCTCAATTTATAAAATATTTAGAGTTTATGACTTGTTTATAAAAATATGTCTCCCTCGTCTTGTTTCCTAAACATCTTATAAGTTGACCCATAAATATTTAAAAAATCTCTATTAAATTTATATTATTACACTTTTTTTACTGGCATATCAAATGATTTTTATCTGTTCATAAACTTATTTTAGAATTTTTTATTGGATATTAGACCTTAATTAATTAAACACTCAATATTTTAATTTGAAATAAGATGTTATATCTTATATGCTCTAGAAATATTTAGTAAAAGAGTTTTTGAAATAAGTTTAGACAAACATCATTTTGCAGATTTTAAAGTAATTCATTCTAAATTTTTTCCTAGAAATTAAAGCAATAGATTATTAAGATGAAAGAAGAGCACGGAAAAAGAAAAGATAACAATATAAATAAAAAGAATGTCAGAACATGTATAGGCGATATGATTATTATTACAGTAAAATATGTATGCATTGAACAACGTGTTAAGATTTTTTATGCATAAACATTACATTTCGAGTATGTAATTAAAAATTTGTATTAACTCATTTCTGTAAATCTATTGTGTCAACTTTTGTCAATCATTTTAGTTTTAAAAGATAAATAAAATCACTTTATTTAGACTATATTTATATCAAATGTTTTGTATTAGCCAAGATAAGAGACAAAATACATACATACATACATATATATATATATCTACATTATATGCTAAAATTTTTGGGATTCCTTATTTGATTTTTCTATTTTTTTTTTAAATATTGAATTCTTTCTTGCAATGTAAGTTATTTATCCGAAAGATTACATTCGACATGTTAGTTTTTTAGTAAATTCGAGAGTTCTAAAATGCATGCTATAAGAAAATTTTCTATTCCAATTAAAATACAAGATATATCTAAATTCAATGTAAAGACCTTGGAAATTGATTCATTAATTTATTGTTCATAATTAGCATAATTAATTATTAATTAACTTTGGATGGATGCTAATAATGGTTGAAATCCAAAAATTAATTGTGGTGGTGCAATAAAGGAAGGAATTGATTAAGTGTTTCTTGTTAAATTGTCCCACATTGAATGTTTGAAAAAGTGGATACTTACTTGGATATTATAAAATTAAGTAGAGGAGTTAAAGGGTTATTACAACCCTTCACTTGTCCCATATTGGTTTTACAAACTAGTATGGACTAGTTTATATTGAACTCAAGTAAGAATGCTTGATAAAGTGTTCTTTAAGGGGTTCATATGAGTGGACCACACGCGCATCGCCGTTGCCGCCGCCTGGCCTGGCTCTGGGTCTCGGGTGCGGGCATTAGGACGAACATCTTAGTCTCAATCTTATCTTTTTAGGACAAATTCGATCTAAATTTTGAACTTAACTTAGATAATTGGATAAGGGCTAACTCAATCAAGACCCGTTAGATTAGTCTACTTGGATCAAACTAAATCAAATCTTTGAAGATTAAGATGAGATTTAGCCGGATTGATAGAGATTAAGCGAGATTTGGCAGCAGGACGTGGGACATGTGGCGTTATACTGATGGATGTGTGACGTGTGTGGGACATGTGGCGTGATACTGGTGGACGTGTGTGGCTGACGTGGTAGAATATTATTGGTTAGGTGACATGTTAGAGGCCATTAACTGATGGACTCTAACCCTATTCCCGCTTATAAATAAACTGCCTCTGGCAGTCTTCATATATACAGCATTCGTCTCTCAACACGCCTAAGCATCCGACTTCTGCCCACTTTCTTGTTCTCTCTCAAGAATCCTTCCCTTCTCCTCTCAAAAATATTTCATGTTCTGAATTTAGATATATATACCTATTTTATTCTTATTTGGTGACTGAGTATTGTTCAAGGTGAACGAGATGGAATACACCTAATCGTTCTAGACCATCTCATCCTGGAAGGAGCTGCGCTGTAACCGTTGCACTGGTGAGTTAGGGCGCTCATTTTTTCAAGGCAAACAGAATTTCTTTGTGATTTGATTGTCTAATTGATTCTGTTACAATACAGAATCCTGAAGATAAGTTTACTTTTAAATTTTGGTATTTATATTAGATCAAACTGATAGCATATTTTATTATTTTATTGCCTCGATTGATGTATGAATTTTGGCTTTTCTTGAACTCATATCTAATTAAATAATTGCTAAAATTTTGATTTGCCTTGAATTTGATATGTATATATATTCGAACACGCATGCTGCATGTTTAATTTTGACGACGCATGTTAAATCTGATATCGCATGCTTGATTTGAATCTCATATTGATAAAAACGCACGTACTGACTTAATTGTGATTATCTATTCTAATTCCTAATAATCTGATTTGCATATTTATTTGCATGTTGGTATATCCTGCTGCGAATTTAATTATAACAAAAATTTCTTTTGATTTACGTGAGACCTTAAGACCCAAAAAATATTTGTGAATACCCAAATCCTTAATCTTAAAAGAGTCGTCTAGAAACTGTTTAATATGTGAAATCTCAGCAAGATTGGTTCCCGCATGAAAAATATCATCAACACAAATGAGAATGATCATAACCGAAGTATCAAAGTGATAACAAATAAAGAAGAGTTCGCTGAGGATTGATCATAAATGAGAGAAAGGAGATTAGTAGTAAGCTTAGAAAATCATTGTCGACTCTCTTGTTGCAATTCGTAAAGAGACTTACAAAGGTGACAAACCTAATTCGAAATAGAGGCATGAAAATTGAGTAGGAGCATCATATACACCTCCTCATTGAGATTGTTGGGGAGAAAAGCATTATTGACATCAAGTTGGTGAATATGCCAACCTTTGGATGCAAAAATAGCTAGCAACATGCGTAGAGTAGATAATTTGGCTATCGGAGAAAATGTATAAAAATAATCAATCCCCTCACTTTGTGTGTATCCTTTGGCAACCATGTGGGCTTTGTCCCTTTCAACAGAACCATCGGCTTTATACTTATTCGTTAAACCCACTTAAAACCAATTAGAACTTTCCCATTAAGTAACCAAGTGAGAACCTAAGTATGATTGGCCTCCAAGGTCGCAAGCACAGCCTACATAGCACCCTCAAACATTGAAAATTAATAGTTTGAGAGTAGAATTTTGGCTCATCATGAATAGAGATGCTAAGTACGAAGTGTTTGTGTGAAGATGAAAGATGACAATAAGATAAGACATTACATAAAGAATGGGGAGTACCTGAGTGAAAATGATCTGGAGTAACGGCAAGCACACAAGATGACAATGGTAGTCTTTGAGGTAGGAAGAGGAGTGGTGAAGCCAGTTTGAGAGCTTAAGAAGCAAGGGTTAGAATGGGAGGAGAAAAATCAAAATCAAGAGGAGTAGGAGATATAGCTTAAACGGATTGAGGTGTATATTTTAAGGGAAAAATATTTTCATGAGAAGTAATGTTTCTTGAAATAAAGACCTCCTAAGAATTAATATCTAATAAGATATATCCCTTTGTTCTTATGTGAAAATTTAAGAAAATGCACTTTTGAGCTCGAGGGTCAAATTTGTGATGATTGGCAACCAAAGTGCTAGCAAAGCAAAGGGAGCTAAATACTCATTTAGTACTAAGATCAAGTTTATAGTTGTATAATATTTGGAAAGGGGATTTATGGTGTAGTACTGGAGAGGAATGTGGCTTATGAGGTGAGTAGCTTGAGATATTAAACAACACCAAAATGGCTTAGGGAGATTTGATTGAAACATCAAAGCATGGGCAGCGTTTAAAATGTGCTGGTGTTTCCTTTTGATTATGCCATTTTTTTGTGGAGTTTCCACACAAGAGGTGACGCCTTGTGAATTAAAGAAAGTTGACATAGAGAATTGGGGTTTGTTATCATTTCTTATAATCTTTATGATTGCAGAAAATTGTGTTTGGATTAAGGAAAAAACATTTCAATGAGGTGACGTGTTTTAGATTCGTGTTTTAACAGGTAAATCCATGTGAATCAACTATAATCATCAATGATGATAAAAAAGAAACAATGCCCATGTATTGAAGGGGCGGCAAACTCTAACACCTTTGAAATTTGGCATTTTTGAGAAATAAGGATTTAGAATATAAGATATTGATTGATAAGAATTTAGGGCTCAGAAAATAAGTCAAAAGGACTTAATTGTAAAAAATTTTAAAGTTATAGGGTTAGATTGTAATTAGGCAAGACTTGATTAGAATACATTTTCAAAATTTTGGGGTTTGCATAACATTAATTTTTCGCCAAAAGGGTCAAAGTGAGGCACTCACTTAATTAAGGACTAAATTGAAGTTTATGGCAATTTTGGAGAACCTAATTGAAGATTGAGGTAAACGTTTGGGGGCCAATCTCCAATTTTGGAAAGTTAAATTTCATAAAAATCATCATCTTCCTCCATTTCTTCATTCTTTTCCCATATGCACACACACACCACCATGGACTTTCCTTTTTCGGTGATCTCCTTCTCAAATGACCAAATCCACAAAATAATCCAGCCATATTATTCCTCTTCTCACAGCGCGCACGCCGGTGCCAAGAACAACCCACTTTGACTACAGAAGCGGTTGAAATTGATGCCTGATGAGAGCTCATGGTGAAGTGGTGGCTTTCTACTTTTTGACGACATTTGGAGATGGACCAAGGGTGTTTCTTGATGGGCTCAGCTCGGTGAATGAGTTAGTGGGCCCAGTTGTGTGAATCGGTGATCGATGGAGTTGAATTAGACACGATGGTGTGTGACAAATCAGCGATATGTTTTTGGCCAATTGGAGGCTTTCCCGGTGACTTTTGATAAAATTGATCAAGGATTTGGACTGCTAGAGCTAAAAGAGAACTTTTGGTTGTGTTGTTGACATTTTCTAATGGTGATGCATGTCGGCGCTTTGGTGACTTTGAGCCAGTATCTTTAGCTCATCGCAAGGATCATGGCAGTACTCATGGTTCATGGTTTTGGGGTTCCTATAGTTGGATTGGGGGTAAAGAAGTGGGTGAACATGCTTATACATATATGTATATATGTTGTATTATGATTCCTTCAACCTTGGATCATGAAGAATTACATGTGGTTGACATGTAAATAACCCCATGCATAGATTATGACATAGCATAGTGGGCTCAAATTATGTATTATTGAATGATAAGCATGGATTAATTGAGTTAATTAAATGATTAAGCTATAATTTTATAAAATTAGAACTTAAGAAATGATAATTGGATGATTTGAGATGATATGGACTAAGACCCGGAATATGCATACGCTTTTATTAGATTGGTAAACTTAGATTGCATTATTTATGAAAAGTTTGGGAATTATCGAGTTAATTGAAAAAGAAAACCCTAATTTTTATGTATTTAAGACCCATGTAGCAATTATTAGGATTAATTATGAAGAGTTAAGCAATTATTGTGACTTTAGGTTGATATTATAAGAAGATTATGTATTTGAGGACTAGTTTGTATTCTGATAAGTTAATTGATATAAATTAAGCTTTACTTTGGCACTCCTAACCTTATTAGCCATTATCGGGATGATAGTGTCATTTAAGCTTTAAACTATCATGTTAACAGATTAATTAGTAGATTTGGATTAATGATAATCATGATAGTGGTGTACTGGGAGTCAAAATATGGATTTTGACTATAATTGTACTCTTTTGGATTAGGTTGCGTGGAATTGGGACCCATGGTTAGTAGATTGCTGATTCGGTTGCTATATCTGAGACTATGGAGATGAGGGTCTATCAATCTGGTACCTTTTTCTTACTATTTGTTATTTGTGATAAGCCCTCGTGTGGGTTATCTGTTTCTATACCGTAATCTGATCATTTGAAATCTGAATTATGTTGAATTCTGATTTGTATTTGCTATCTGGTTTGAATACCCTTGTGAGGGTTAACTTGCTTGATTAGTATCTTTTTCACTTTATTGAGTCGTTTGTGTTTGTTCTAGCACCCAAAACTCCCATTTGTCTTGATTAATAGTTGTTTGATCGGTACTTGTTATTGTTCTATTAGTTGCCTTGCCGGCACCCTTGATCATTTGTATCCTATTATCTGGCCAGTTGGCTTGATTGTATCTGCCTGTTATTTTACATTGCCTTGTCAGCAAATTTGATTTCTTGATTGGTACTTATTGCACTTAGAGCAATAAGAATGGTGTAGTTTCTTGGTCTAAATTGGGTTGTTGTATATGCTAGACGAGCCATCTATATTCCCTCGCAACTATAATTGATTGAAACACTTTAAACCTTCATGTATAAAATTTTACATGTATCAACATGTATTAATTCCAAACAAGAAATTGAATGAGTGCTGCTATTAGGTAAGGGGAAGTTTACATTGTTTTGCAAAATGACAAACATTGCAAGAACAATTATTATGATAACTAAAAGTGGGCAAGTCTTTAGCAAGCAGTCGTAGGCGAGAATTAGGAGGATGCCCCAATTTGTAGCATTATATATCAAGGGAAGAAAAAAGTAGGAGTCATAAGAGCGGAGGGAGAGGAATGAGAAATGCTAGTCATAGGGGTAAGGGCCTAGCTATACCAATTGTCCTCCGAGAGCTCAGGTCCTGCATGAAACAAGAAGAAGATTGAAAAATGAGACAACAAGGAATAGAACTAGTAAGCTTAGAGATAGAGCTGAGATTAAAAGAAAAGGATGGAACATAAAGAATATGATGAATATAGAGGCAAAAGGAGAGTGGAACAGTACTAGAATAATAAGGCAGAACCTTATTACTATTAGGAAGAGTGACACTAATAGGAAAAATACTATGATAAGAAAGAAAGAAAGAAAGAAATAGAGAAGGTAATGTGGTCTATAGCTTCGGAGTCCTAGATCCAAATATTAAAAAGGGAAGAAGAAATACTTGACTTTTCAGAGGAGTTGGGAGTGAGCTTACTTTCAAGAGAAAGAGCTCTTACATTGTTAACAGGAGGAGCAAGGGTAGACTGCTGAAGCAACTCAAAAAACGTTTTCATATTGTTCATTGGTTAAGGAAAGAGCAAGAGAAGCAAGGGGTCCAAGGGCCAAAGTGCTAGTAGTATATTTAGAAATTGGGGATGACATAGTAGTCACATTAATAGTAGCAAGGGTAAGGGAAAAATGACTCTTAAAGCCAGGAGGATAGCCATGTTTTTTGTAACTACTTCCTTTACATTTAGAAACAACATTGATTACCTAAATCTAAAAATAGGTAGTTAAATTCCTTCATGCACAGCAAGCATTTGATTTTCCTTAAGAGATCACCATAGCAAAGAATTTTCCCTTTCTCGGCTTGACATGCATCCTTTACTAAAGCATCCACAATGGCATTTCCTTCTCTATAAATATGGCAAAATCTCATATTAAGCTGTTGCACAAGTTGCCTAATTCTCCCAACCATGTGGACAAAGCTCCAATGACAAGAATTGGACCGATCAAGTATGTGTATAACCACACATCTATCCATCTCCACAAAGCATTATTGATATATCTCACAACATAAATCTCCAATCTCATTTTAACTGCAAATAACTTGGCAAAAATATTTGAACTAATCCCAAGAGCTTAAAAAACATAAAGATGATTGATATGCAAATCTCCATTACACCAGCTTGTAGATGTGCTCACCCAGCACACCACATAATATATTGGTTGTCCCTTGGGATGAGGTGAAACATCAAAAGCTAACACAATAGAAAAATCCCCACACCAATACTTCAGCTCAATAACATTAACATTACCCATAACAAATATATAATGATTGATATGCAAATCACTCTTTAGCCAAAATAGTAAGATTCTTATGCTTCTAGTCATTCATACAGCACCAAATAAATTGATATATAAGAATTAAGATTCAATTTTTGATATGCATTTTTTAACCCCTTGGCATGCTGTTTCTCTAGGCTTGAAAAACCTAATGAAATATTTTGTTTATTCGACATAGAAAAATGAAAGAGCTTCGCTTAATACTGCTAAACCTCTTTAGCCAATGGGCAACTTAAGAAAAGACACATGTTACATTTCGATTCCCAATAAAATTAGCACTTAGATGCCAAAGAAATTTCTTTTCTTTGCACCCGATCATCAATAGGATTAGATCAAAGAGAACTCACCACATATACATAAAAATTGATGGCATTAGTGCAGTATTCTAGCAAAGCGAGGCTAATGGGTGTTTAGGCCTAGACTGTGTATCAGAAGTTTAATTTGAGAATCGGCCATCAGTTGAAAGTTTCCATAAGACAAATCTTTAACATCAAGCTAAATAGGAACTTGAGACACTTGGTTAGCTATGTTGGAAGGAAGTACACTCCTCAGCTTCTCAACACTCCAATAACCATTATTCCAAAATTCATGAATAAGAACAATCTTCTTGCTGATATAGTTATGCCACTGTAGCCGATCGACGAGTAACGTCTCCCCTATCTAATATCATGCTAAAAGGAGACATTTCTTTCACCAATAGACTAGATAATAAGTTTTTTTGTCTCATCTCTAATATAATAGATTTTTTTCAAATAAACAAGCTCTTTGGCAAAACTTTCACTGTAACGGGTACTGCTTACCGCAATACCCCTTTTTTTGCAAGAAATCTGCCCAAAGAATGCTTTGATACCTAAAATGCCACAACAACTAAAAATAAAGGTAGTAGAAGTATCCTAGAGGCTCCTACAATTTAATCCCCCTTCGTCAAATAGATAACACATAAAGCTCCAAGCTCTCCAATGAATTTTTTTCCTTGAATTAGTTGAACCCCATAGGAAATGATTAAATATGCTTTCCAACATAGAGAGCACATTATTAAGAGGCTGCATAGATTAGAGAATGTAAAGAGGAATAGAAGCAAGGGTGCTTTTGATTAAAGCAAGACGACCTTCTAAAGTAAGTGTAGAATGAGACCAACCCAGAAATTTTGTCTTAACCTCTGCAATCATAACATTATGCACAATCTAAGATTCATTACCTTTATGAAAGGGTACCCCAAGATAAAAAAAGAAAAAAGAAAAGGAAGCTATCCTCGAGGAATTCAAAAGTACCCACAACTTCATGTTCAACTGTTTGCTCTTCCCTTCTACATGATAAAAGAACACTTTATCAGAAAATGCTTAAAAATTTGGATGTTTCACATTTAGCCTCAGTAAAAGTGATCACATCATTTGCATATGCTAAATGCGCAATGTAAAGGCCCCACTCAATATTAAAGAATAAGAATGACTGGCTGCTAAAAAGATTATTGTACCCTCTTAAAAGAATCTCTAGAAAGATAATAGATAGAATTGGTGAAAGAGGATCTCTTTATCTCAGCCTTTTTTTGACTTGAAAAGATCCATTAATCCACCGTTAACAAGCACAAAAAACTAGTAATTAGAAATCAAATTACGAAATCTAGTAAGACGAAAAACTAAACCTTGTAAGAATCGCCAAGAGAACAACTTAATTAACACTATCATTTGCTTTTTTTGCATGTCAAGTTTCAAGATAATATTGTTGTTTCTACTCAAGCCATGCACTATTTGCTGCCCAAGTAAGATATTATCCGAGAGAGCCTGTCTTGAATAAACCCATTTTGGGTTGGAGAAATGATGTAGGGAGAAACCTTGCAAGTCTTTTGAACATGATCTTGAAGAAGATTTTACAAGTAGTATTACATAAGCTTATCGGTCGAAAATCCTTCCAGGAATGAGGTGAGTTGATTTTTGGTATTAGGTTAATAGTAGTAGTCATAAAGCCTCTCAGTACAACTTTTCCTTAAAAGAAGTCATGAACGACTACCGTCAGGTCAAATTGAATAATTTCCAAGCACACATGGAAAAACTTGATAGCATAGCCGTTAGGCCCCGCAACATTGTTCGAGCACATGTCAGAAACATCTTCCTCAACCCGATCGATCAAGCAAAGAGGTCAAGTCATAAGACTCCAAAATATTGGGAATGCAGTTAAGGTCTCCGTCTGCCATTTGACCATCTTGTCTCATTAACAAGTATTTGAAATAGACTGCCATTGAGTTCCTAACATCTATCAGTGCACCAAGAGTAACAACATTATCCTTAATTTGATAAATTCGAGATTTAATGTGCACTTTTTTTTCACAAGGGCCTAAAAAAGTTGTGTTTCTCCCACCCTCCTTCACCTATTTACAAACTAATTTCTACTACCAGAATTCCTCTTCCATGGCAAGACATAGAGTTAGATGTATATTGCACCAATTTTCAAATATGTTACAAAAAACCTCATGATTCTACCTCTTTAACATCCTTTTAAGTCTCAAGAACTTAAGGAAAAGCTTTGTCATATTGGCATAATTAATAAGAGAATTCTAACATTTATGAACTACATCAAGAAAATCTTGATGCTTTGACCACATATGCTAAAATTGAAAGCTAGACGATTGAGATGAACATGAACTTGCAAAGGAGATATAAAGTGCATGCTAGTTCGAGCATGCGCTAGCAAGGTGGGCAACCTAGATGGATGAGAATGAGTCAATCTAAGAAGTAGAATAGAAGACCCTATCAATTCTCTCCCAATTCCTTAGTAGCATTATTAATCTAAGCAAATAGTGATCTCTAAAATCCCCTATCCTCTAATTCACAATCTATAACTATACAAAATTCTTCCATAGAACTCACATTAGGCTTGGCACCACCGTATCTCTCATCAATAATCATGAAGATCTTGAAATCTCTACCAACCAACCAAGGAAGATCATTAGAAGCAACAAGCCACAAATCATCCCACTGCTACTTTCTTGCCAATTTTGCACATTTTCCATACACAAAGAAACATATAGTAAGACATAGCCAAGTAGCATTTGAGATTTTAACATGAAATAATTTATCCAAATCAAATAACTCTTCCTCCTGCAAACCACTGTAATAGATGTACCAAATTGTATTAGTAGAATTAGCAATGCTATTACACAATCCAAGTTTTTGAGGTATGAGAACTGCATCAAGATGGACTTTGGGTTCAATTATAACAAAAAACTTCACTTTACAATTCCTAAACAAATCATGCACAATTCTTTAAGTTTTTTTGTTGCCAACTCCTCTAACATTCTAGATTATGAAATCACTTATTAGGGTGTGGTAGATAAAGGCGCTTTAGCAATTTAAGTATTAGGAAGTTTTATCTTCTTTGGCTTTTTGGCAATCGATAAACCAATTCTCATTTACATAAGATAATGAGCTCTTGCCATCCGAATAAGCTTTAGGGACTTTGTTTCTAACTTGTGCACCCTCCAGAATCACAACAATGGGTAACTTAGTAAATTGCTCAATTATCGATATCCTAGGTTTTAAGACCTCTGCTGGTAAACTATTAAAGGCAAATGACTTTTAGATGATGGATTTGTATTTCATAATTGATAAAGGAGTTTCACTATCATGATATCTGGATTTAGGTGGCAAAAGGCCAAGTTTAAAAGGCTTTTTACATAAGATAGAAGATTTGAAATTGGTGGTTTTAGTTTTCTTGGGCTGGGCATGTGGGGTACTTTAACCTTGCCAATATTCAAGTTATTACCATCAACTTTATCTACCAAACTATTTTCAAGCACATTATCATGATCATGAGACTCATTATCATTACCATGTTCATCATTTTCCCTAAATACCCAATGAATTACTAACCTACATAGGTACTGGCTTAGGCTAGGTTGCAACCTTTATCTTGTGTGTCTTGCCCTTCGAAGTTACTTCTAGAACACTTTCCACTGCCTATTTTTGTTTATCAATTGATCAATTTTCTGAGACTAGAAAAATACTCTTTTAGTTGTTGGCCTTGGAGCATTTCCTTTAACATAGCACGACTTAATGTCATGGCCTATATGGCAGCAATCGGAACAATAGCTTGGAACTTTCTCATACGCCAACTTTAGAACTTTAACCAAGTCTCTTTGTTCTACGGATATTTTCTTTGATAACAGGGCACTTAAATCTATTTCAACGCAAATTCTAGCATAACTCATCTGAGAATGTTTCATGGTAGCTTTATCTAGATGTAATGGCTAATCAATAGATTCAGCAATGGTAAGGAGTGCTTTTTTGTTGAAAAAAATGTAATAACAGATTTAGAATTTAAGCTCAAGCTAGAGCAATGGAAGATTCATAAGATGAGTCAAAATTTGGTGACTAAGCAAGCGTCCTCATAGGTAATCTACCAACCATCTATTCCCATCTTAGATGAATCAATGAATAATCCTCCAGATTAGTAAGAACAACAACAAGATGCCTAGGATTAATCACTCTCACTAAAAAGCATCCACCAAGCTTAAGCTTTTCAAACAATTGAACAATAGCTGGAAACTTTGGCAATCAAAGTGAAAACTTTCTAATTAACTAAATTTGAAAATAGAGGACAGGTCCTTAATCTCCTCTTTTGAAAAAGTAATATGCAATTGACCATCTCAAGAAAAAATTCGTACAACCTTTCGATCATCGAGTGCAAAAAAAATAGATTAATTGATTAGATATGGGCTAAGGGCTTTAGCATGACTTAAACTGATGGCACGTTCAAAATATTTATGGCTAGCCAAAGCTAGTAGTTGCAAATCCACAGGGTGAGAATTATAGGCAGACGCTACAATCAGCTGCGAATCTATAAGGGATAATTGCGATCTACGACTTGAATCTAAATCTTTTCTTAGAGCATAGAGGTTGGGGGGAGGGATTCGAGCCATAAAAAAGAATGCTTTTGCTGGATGAGGACAATGGGCGAAAATGGTCATTATAGACTAAGAGGACCTCACCACCGGTTGCACAAGGTGGGTCGAAGAGATGGATGACCAAGAGATTAGGGGCAGCAATAGAAATTTGAAATTTTTTTAAAAACTTACTAGAAATAGAAGAGGGTAGGCTGAGGGAAGGCAAAAAGGTTAGAGAAACGGGAGAGCATTTTTCAAACTTTCTCTCTCTAGCAAAATTTTTCTCTTTAAATTAGCTCTAGAAACTGATTGAGACTTATTAACGAACACCTTGCATACACCAAGAGATAATTATCTCTCTTGCTACAAAACCATGGAGAAAACCTTGTTGATAGGGAGAAGTGGCCGACAAGTATGATCTGTAATCGAATAGCAGAAAATTGATCACCTAAGCCTTTCAAAAAACATATAACATAGTCATTATTTTGGTATTTTTGGATAAAATATAGAGCTCCACAATGATAAGGATGAGCACAAGAACATTTGGGAATCGACCAAAAATTCACCAACTTATCCCAAAGAATTTTTAGAGAAGTGAAATAATCAATTATCGATTGATCACCTTGCTTAAAACTATAAATACCCTCCTAGAGGTTAGAAATCCAGAACATATCCCCTTGTGAAAAACGATCAAAAAGGTCAAACCACACATTCAAAGCCTTGTTAATCCAAAAAATACTTTGGGTGATGGATGGAGAGATGGAGTGAGTTAACCAAGACAACACCATAGTGTTATACCATTCCCAAGTAGAAATAAAAATCATATGAGGCAAGCGAAAGTTGGATAGTCCTGTCGACAAAGCCAAGCTTGTTCCTAGATAGAATGGCTATTATCATGACACGACACCAAGTATGATAGTTTGAACTAGTGAGGACATGAGAAATGAGAACCAGAGCTACCATGTTCTCATTGGGATGCATGAAATAAGGAATGGAAGGAAGCTGATCAATGGTAGTAGCCATGAAAAGAAAAAGTTGGAAAAAAATTAGAAAAGAGCCATAAGCATTGCACCATGTTGATTAAGCTAGAAATAGAACATAGAGAGAAAATATATGATTTCATTATGTGATAAAGAGCGTGCATATTACATGACCCTTGTTGTACTATATATATATATATATATATATATATAAGTATCCAACCCCTATAATAGCCAAAAAAGGAAAAGAATCAGTAAATAAAAATTGTACCAATGTAAAGATAAAATCCAGACTAACAAACTAGAAAGCTGGAATGTAAAAGGATGTTGAGTTCATTTGAGGTGGTTTGTGATATTGTTCTTACGCCAAGAATACACACACATCTACTCTTTCATAAATTGGAACATAAATCTTATAGTATTGTGTTGTCAAATGTTTCATTATTTGATGTTCGAAAAATGAGCATTATGGGGAAAAAAGAATTGCCTATCATGGTCCCTAATTATGTAAATATAGATGAGAAAATTTGGCACTTAGAGCATACAAGTACATTATAAATATTTTTAAGATAAAAAATCAACCCTAAATTATGAAAAAAAGAAACTAGACTGATCATTCATAGACTTTTGAGTAAAATAATATTATACAAGAATTATTTGAGAATAAAAATATGATTTATTTTATATGATTTTATATGTGTGTTCACTATAAGAAAACATCCTTTCACTCATAGAAAATTTATGACGAAGAGGGTTTCGTCATTGTCCGAAGGCAATTATGATTGATTTTTTTATGAATTACTAATGAATTTAAAAAATCAAACAAAATATATAGTAATTATGATATTTGTGACAAAGATAAAAAATATATGTTGATATGAAGAGTCTGTCACAAATGTCATAACTCTAAATACGATTATTTAATCTGTAGTGGAAATTACATCATAAAATTATTCTGCAGTATACTTTATTTTCATCACAAATTAATTAGTAACAAAACATATGCTAACGGATTTAGAAATAAATCCATCACAGAATGGTAGATTTCATTAAATTTATGACAAACTTATTTCGCAAATCCGTTAGTATATGCTTTGTTATTGAATAGTTTTGTGACGAAAATAAAATACTTCACAGAACTAATTTTGCAATGAAATTCCATTATGGATCGAAAAATTATATTTAGACTATAAAATTTGTGACAAACTCTTCATATTTATCACAAGTATCATAGCTACTATATATTTTTGCTCATTTTATTAAATCCATTAGTAATTTATCACAAATCCATCACAATTGTCTTCGAATTGTGATGAAACCCTTTTTATCACAAATTTTCTATTAGTGAAAGGGTGTTTTCTTGTTGTGGTTTGTGATTATATCCACTTTTAAGTCATATAAAAATTCTGTTATATCTACCATATTATTTAACTTATGACATAGGTATTAACAATAATTTATTTATACTTCTATAAAGTTTTAGAATTTGTGTCTTTTAATTTCATGACATTCAATACAAACAAATGAATTTTGTACAGATTTTAATTTTTCATAAATAAATATAAATTTACTCAAAGTAGAGTAGCATTGGCACATAGATGTGAATTAGTCAAATCAGTTTTGATATTTAATTGATTATAAGTTGAACTGAAAGAAAATTAATCATGAACATATACTTCTACATCTTTTTTTCCCCTGTCAATAGAGTGTCCAAACTTGCTAGAGTATCATTATGTAGTTCGATGAAAATTAATTGCTTTTAAAACTATTAACTTGCAAAACAAATGTCTACATGCAAAGCACACGGTTCGCCGCCGCCTAATATTTAATAGATGGCCGGTCTGAAATTGCAGTCATTGAATGATATTGAAGCATATATACTAAAATTGGTTATTTCTAAAAGTTTGATACCGAACTTACAAATTACCCTCTATTTTGAATTCAGCTATAAGATATTTTTAAATGATCAGTATAATAAAAATTACAAATGGATGCTAATCAAATGATAGGAGCATATACACACGTAAACTCATTTTACTGTCACTATGACATACAAGATACTAATCTAGTATGAAATAAAAAAATAAAAAAAAAATAAATAAAACCTCATGTAAACAAATAAAGCTCAAATTAATTATTTATGATAAAGTGATATTATAAAGCATGCGTAGTAATAAATAAAATACAAGACATAACAATAAAACGCAGTGATAATTTGAATCTCTCTTTAGTTTGTATTTTAATTACCGAGAAAAAAAAATGATGACCAGCATGTATGGGGCAAATATGATGGTACAACAATACCTGTGGAATTTAAAAGTAATGTTTTAAAATTTCATCATAAAAAAGAATCTCTAAAATTATTGCTGGGAATTCGCGCTAACAATAGCTGACATAAAATTTATTAATCGGTTTTCTGGAAAATAACAAGTTATGGCCTCAATCTCCTGACTCGTGTTCTGGAAAAAAATGTTTTATTAGGTAAGCATACTGATAAGCCAGTCGAAAAAAATAATTTTAAACCATGTGACGTGTATACGTGGACAATGAACAGATTTAGTTAATTTAATTATTTATTTCTTAAAAATTATGAGTTAAATTAATTGCTTTGCGGTAGCTGATTAATCATTTAACAATATAACGGAGGCTCCATGATATAATCACATTAATATCATATTAAAACTATGGTAATTACCATTCTGGCCAAACTTCAAAGATAATAGAAAAAAAGAGCTCATTATTTTATTCGAGTCTTCTTGTACTCATCGACCAATTTTATTAATAATTGTGCGAAAACCGGGTTGGGATTCCCGACGACATGCAAGTGGAGGTGTGCCTGGATTTGCCCATCTCAAATGATGCGGATCCAAATTAAATATTCCATGAATAGAGAGTTCACTCTCATCGATGGCCTCTGAAACATGGGAAGGCAGCTAGCTCCCCTTTGGTGTCTTTTTCAAAAACCCCTTTTACATTTTTTACTGCTTTTAGAAATAAAATATATTATTTTTACATATTTTTATCTAATATTATTTTTATTTTTAAAATATATTCCCCAATAACTCAAATATCTTCTCTCTATTATATTATTTTTTATATCTCTCTATCTATAATTTACTAAAATCAACTTAATTACTACTTTTCAAACAATCTCTCTAAATATAAATTTATTTTTATTAATTATTTTTCAATTTTTTAAAAATGACAAAAATGAAAACTGAAAACAAAAACAAACGGGCGCACCACTATAAAGGTCAACTGCCCCCCAAGCTTATTTTATTATATTTTTTTAAATATTATTAATAATCAATTTAAATTTTAAAGAATGCATCGTCTGGTATTAATTGAAGTCATTCACTTTGACTCGTTATTAACTAATTTTTAAAAACTTATCTTGTTGGATCTCTTAAATAAAAAATTAATTATTTATATTTATTGGATAAAATCGCATTTATTTTAATTAAAGATAAAATTTTTAAAATCAATTTATGAAATAATTACCTAATTTGATTTTGTAAAAGCAAAAATAAGTTCTTTCTCCACATTTATAATTAAGTAATTAAGATATTTAAATTTGGCTCATTAGAACACTTCTATTTTATTTATTAATTTGAAGAACTATTAGGGAGATTTAGCTAAAGAAAATCTCAAGAGACTTGTAAAACAACTAAAATTTCTCATTTTTGACTTCAACAAAATTGAAAAAAAGCGATAAATGTAAGTAAATATTTTAAAAAAATATTAATTGATTCTGCAACACTTGTTAGAATTTAATTTTATCATCAAGAAATCAAAATGACTGACTAATCAAAAGTAAAAGGGTGTTGAAGCAAAAGGTCAATATATATATATATATATATTTGGTATGAGAAAATTGCTAAAATAATATATATATATATATATATATATATTTTGACCTTTTGGTATGAAAAAAAAATATCTCGTAGCCATAGCTACAAAATTTCACAATAAATTAATTTTTTTAAAATTACATAAAAATTATTAGTCATCAATTTGTAGATTTGTACGTTTGAAATGAAACAAATTAGCTATTGCCCATAAAAAATTGATATATATATATATATAGATATAGAAAAAGAATAATCATTAGTTATCGATTAGTGTAGTAAAAATTAGCTATGAAAGCATTTATTTTGAATTTTGTTAGGTTAATTGCATAGTCAAAGCTACAAAATTTTAGCATCATCTATGAATTTTCAGTAATCAATACCCTAATATCTTATAGTGAGGGAAAAAAGAAAATGAAACAAACACAAAGAGAGCTAACACTATTTTATGCATGGTGTGATTATTTAAAAATTAAAACATGTGTGCATCAAAAAACACATTGAAAATTCTTTGCACATAAATCGATTTTAGTATCTTTGTATTTTAAAATTTGTGTTAACGTCTTTTTGTAAATATATTGTGTAAAGGATGATTTTAATTTTAAATGACGAATTTGGTTACTCACTACACTAAATTCGTATCAAATTTTATGAATTAGTCAAAATAAAAGACCAAAATATATTGCTAAAATTTCAAGAATTCTTTATTTTTTCCTTTCTCTTTTTTTAACCATTAAATTCTTTATCGCTGTGCACATTATACATTTATATCAAATCAAGAGATTAATTTAAAATACATGTTATAGGAAACTTTATACTCTGATCAAAACATAAAAAGAATTTAAAGTCGACTGATGACTTCGACACCAAAAAATTAAGAAAAGATTGACAATTATAGAAAAATTGATTAGTTGATAGATAGAGATTGAATGAAATAGAAAAGAATTATTGAAGCTATATATATAAGTAGAGGTCAAGCTTGATAACCAATAAAAATTAAAAGTACTGAAATGTCAATACATTATAAAATTCTGGCTGCTATTGCATTAAAGTATCTTTTTAATTTGAATATGGAATGTTAATTTTGGAAAGGTTTGAATAATTGTTTGATTAGAATAATCAAAGAGATGGAAGAAATTATTCAAAACTTACAAACTAACTATATATATATATTTAAATAATATATATGTTTTTTAATTATATTCCAAAACTACTTCTCTTATCTTTCTTCAGAAAACTTGAAAAAAAGAAAAAAGTAAATCAAATCAAATTGAGATGAGATTATAAAGAGTTCAAATAAGTTTATCATAAAGAAAAGCTACTTACACCTAAAACTTTCTAATTTCACGGTTGAATAATTCAATGATTCAACAAATTTATTGTTATAATTAGTTTATAAAATTTTAGCAATTATTGTTTCTAATCTTATGTTTTTAACAGATAAAGTAAATTGTATCTTTTAAACTATTTCTCATATTTTTTGTCATTTATTGAATAATGATGATGGTATTAATTAAAGTTTAAATAAAATAAAAGTGACGATTGAAGACCTACATATCAACTAAGTTTAAAAGCACCATGATGCACAAGATATTAATTTAAATCCAAATTATTTAAATTAAAATGAGTGCATACATACTGTTTATAATAAAATAATGGTATATAAAGCATGTTCAGATAATAAATTAGACAAATGACATTAAAGTAAAAATTACTAATTATAATCGCTATATCTATTACATTTAGATTATATTTCGAATTATAAAAGAAATCGATGATTGATATATACGGTGCATATACGATGATGCATTTGAACAATTTTATCAATAGTGTGTTTTTTTTTTTCGATAATTACCAATTAGTAATAGGTTCGCGGGACCTGGGAACCGGACGACAAGTGCACATGCATTCCGTCCATCTAAAAATCGTGTGATCCAAATGAATTATATTCCATAAATAGAAGGTCACTGCCATTGTTGACTTCTGAAACATCGCAACTTGTGTAGTAATGCTAATAAGTTCACGTTGAACACCCATACTCGTGTCTAGTTTGCATTATTTGCACTAATATTCAATATAATAACTTGTGTATTTAAAGAATGAAGGTACATTACTAAATTTTCAACTCAGGTATGTAATGTTTTATTTTTAAAACGACACATCTCATTGAGTATGGAGAAAAATATCCTCATCTTTTTTATCATTTATTTGTGGCCTTATTAGATATTTAGCATTAATTAAGTATATTAGTAGTGATCTCTATATATGATGATATGGATCAATGTTTACCTCTAAAGCTAATTTTTGAGTGAGTTGGGTTCAATATGATATCAAAATCATTCATTTTTGGTTTTAGCCTATCCATTTAATATCATTCAATACTCCAAATGTTTATTTCTGTTGATTTTGTCTTAAAATTTGGACTAAATTAATGAGAACTGAAAGAAAAATAGAGCAGGGGGTCGATAAGGGCGCTTGATGATTAGTAACTCCGTGGTGAACAGTGATCTCTCACGGTGAACAATAACTTTGCATAGAGGCTGAAGTTTTTTGTACCCCAACGCAAAGTTTCTGCCCAAATTTTGCAATAACAACAGAATTCTTGGGCTAAGGCGCGAGTCGTGCCAGCCTTGGCACGTGGCACAAGGCCATGGGTCCAAGACTCAATTTTTGTTGGTATAAACTCAGTTTTCTTCCTGGGCAAATAGATGAGACACATACATAAGAGTTTTTAATTGCTTTTGAGATAATTTCTCGAGATAGAGTTTAAAATAAAGGTGTTGGGTGTTTTCGTAAAATTTATGAGATTCAAAGTTTGTACTTGCACTTGATTTGAGATTAATAAAATTCTTTTCTTTATTGGGTAGATTAGACACATCATCGAACTTCGTTCAATCTTGTTGTCAATTAAATTTAATTTTTTTTTATTATTTTATAGTTAGGATTTGATCGTTTTGAGTCATAACAATTTCTAAATACACACTTGGGGGGTGTTAGATTTTCACATTAATTGAAGATGAAGTATTAGATTTTTATATCAATTAAGTATTAGATTTATTCTTTATACACTGCAAAAGAAGTATAATATTAGTGACAAAATAAAAGTTGTCACTAATAGCATATATTAAGTGACAATAACTTTTATCTTGTTACTAATGATAAATTTTAAGTAATGATAATTTTTACATTGTTACTATAGGACTCAATAGTGACAAAAATTAATGGTTTAAGTTGTCGCCATTAACAATTAGTGATACCCTTATGATGACAACCTAGTAACAATAAAAATTATCATTATAATTTGCATTAAGATTTTTATTATCACTATAAGTGTGTTATTAATTATTTATGGCGCAACTTAAATACTATTTTTGTTATTATTTAGTTTATAAAAATTATTAAGGTGACAAAAATAAATTTTTTGTCACCTAATATATATAATTAATAATAATTTTTATATTATTATTTTTTTTATCACCAATTTATTTATTTTTTGTAGTAATATGATATCGGATAATTCTCGCTTTTTGATTTCAAAGTAAATTAGGCTTGAAATATATTCTTTTAACATCCCACCTAGCCTAAGTATAGTAGCCCTTGCTACGTAGATTAATTTCTACCCCATTATAAATTGGCAGACAAACGTACGTCCACACCGCCTATAAGTGTTTTAAGAAATCAAGTGGGCAGTAGCAGAGACTGAAAATCAAATGGCTACACTTAGACGTCGATCGGAACCAGAGGTCGTGACCCATGAGAGCTCAGCTGAGCGGCAGGAGCTTTTTAACCGCATTGCTCCTGTCTATGATATGGTATAGTATCTTCATATACTGTCTCCCTTGAGCTCTGACTTCTGAATTTCGTTGTTTTATTTTTTCATTTAAGCAAATGGGTTTTGTTTGAATGCAGTTCAATGATATTTTTACCTTCGGTTTACACAGACTGTGGAAGAGGTGGACTATTTCTTGGAGCGGGTATTTAGTTCTTATGTTACTTTTACTTTTTGTTGTACTTCAACGTTTGTTTGTTTGGATTTTCTCACATCAGAAGTTTGTAATAATATCTCGTCTCTTGTTTATGTGTTTGTGTTTGTGTTTGTGGTTAAAGATTGAATGTTTAATTTGTTGTAAAACAGGGCAAAAGAAGGGGACAAGGTGTTGGATGCGTGCTGCGGAAGTGGGGATTTGAGTTTTCTGTTGTCTGAGAGAGTTGGAGTCGATGGCAAGGTTTGGCTTTCCTTGTCTTCTTCTTCATTTTGTAGTTCTATTTTGCTCCATTAAGAAGAGGGTTTTAGACCTTTTATTTTGTTTCTTATTTTATTTTATAAATATATAAAATGCGCATTAAATATTTTTTTAAGTAAAAATAATTAATTAAAAATAAATATATTTTATATATACACACCAAATTGGAATAAGAGGTTAGATAAAAAATAAAATAAAAAATTCAAAATATAATCCGAATAGTTGGGATTATTTAACTCGCATTTTCTCTAGCTATTTGTTTGCTTAGGTTCTACAATATTTATAATTAGCATTAGGAGTGTTGGCTATTGAGTCAACGGAGTTTTTCTGTCTTTCTTCTTGTCTATTCTTTTTCATCTTATTGGGCTGGTAATTTTACAGGTAATTGCCCTGGATTTCTCAAAGGATCAATTACAGATAGCTTCATCACGCCAGAAAGAGAGACAGCTAAAAAAGCCCATCTACAAGAACATTGAGTAAGCATATATAGATGATACCCTTAATCATATGCCCTGACTAGCAGAGAAGAAATCAATAAAATCATCAAAAGATGATACCATTAATGCAATGCTTATCTTAAAACTCGATGTCCCGAAATTTCTCGCTATAGTATTTATGCATCCTTAATTTGATGAAAAATAGGTGGTTCGAAGGAGATGCACTTGATTTACCATTCCCTGACTCCACTTTCGATGCTGCTACCATCGGGTTCGGGTTAAGAAATGTGGTGGATAGGAAAAAAGCTCTGCGGGAGATGTATCGAGTTCTGAAACCCGGTTGTAAAATATCTTGTCTTGACTTCAACAAAAGCACTAGTCCCACAGTCACTAAATTAAAGGTACTTAAATTTATTAGCTATACTAATTTTCTGGGTGAATTGTGTTTCACCTCCCTTCTTCGAAATGAGCAGAAAACTCTCTGGAAAAATAATAGGTATCGTATAAAAAATAAAATTATGGCTTACTGTCTCCGTTCAGCCATTTACTTATATTTTTTGACTGTAAGAACAAAAATGTCCTCATATAAAAGGTAATGTTTACCTACTTTAATGTGTTTGAAGTAACGTAGTTCAAACAAACGAAATTATAGAAAATGATTTAATATATAATATTTTACAAGAATTTGATATAAATTAAAATTTAATTCAAATATTAATTTAATTGTTAGTGTGGTTTTAAAATCATACCTAATATCAAATTATTAATTTTTAAATTTTATATACATCTATGCTATTCATTGTTAATTACTATATTATTTTTTATGTTTTAGTTGCCTAATTAAAAGTTAGTAAACATAAAAATACAGATATGATTTTATTCTTTATGTTAATTAAATTGTTTATTATTTTGACATTTAAATATTAGTTTTATAAATTATTTAGTGTTACATTATTTATTGTGCATACAAATTACTTAATTTCACATTATTTATTATTTTGATATTTAATTTTACATTATATGATAAATAATTTAATTTATATTTTTTAAAAGAACTTTGTATAAATAAAAATCCAATTAAAAATATTATTTTAGTATGTATAAGATTTTGATATTTCGTTGGATTGTTGTAAAATTATGCCAAATATAAAATTGTTAATTATATATACATACATATATTAATTTTTACTTTTATATATGTATATTTCTATTTCTTATTTAATTTTTATACCATTGTTTTTGTTTTAGTTATCAAATTAAAAATTAATAAAAAATACAAATATGGGTTTGTTCTTTGAAATAATAAAATATTATCCAATTTTAATATACCCAATAATAAGGATAAAATGGACAATAGACATATCAAAATGCATCACCCGGTTGCAAAACGTTCAATTAAACTATGCTTTTGGATGAAGGGAGTTAGGATACTTTTTTCTTTTATTCATATATGGTTCGGGGCCTATTTTGTTATGACAGAGGAAACTTTTATCTATTTTATCTTTTATAAGGAGATGAATTACAATTCATTCGTAAGTTTTACATACTTTGTCAACGTGGAAAGACTACTTTAGTGTTATTAGTTTGAGTGAGTAAACATGATTGAATGCATATACAAAGCTAGAAACCCCAATTTCTTGTCCCCAAAAATTAACCAACGACGAGAAATATGACTAAGCTGTGTGTCCATTTTGTTTTCCAGGATTGGATGATTGATTATGTAGTTGTCCCTGTGGTAAGTCGGTATGGACTTGCAAATGAGTACCGGTATCTAAAGCACTCAATCGATGGATATCTGACAGGTCTATATGCTAATCCTCCTGAATATTAATGGAGTACTTTATATTACAAACAGTGTGTTGATGATTATTTAACTCACTCATATAAATTTTACATACAAAATATGGGATAAAAAATTCTAATTTATTGAACTTCTAACATGCGTATGTATAAATAAATAAATAAATAAATAAAAGATTACAAACTATACTTCCACCCTTCCATGTAATATGAGTTGTTCATTCATGTTTCTGATTCAGGAAACGAGTTGGAAAAACTAGCTTTAGAGGCGGGTTTTTCTGAAGCCAAGCACTACGAGTTTGCTGCAGGATCCATGGGAAACTTGGTAGCCACACGCTAGAAAATGTTGCTTGATTTCCCCATCGATTTGCTCGCTCTAAAGGCAGGCTTGCAGGTTCTTGTGCTGGCTAGTTTCTGCAATTTCTCAAAGGCTACTTTCTGTTGTTATTATTGTTGTGGTTTGTGAGTTTATGTGGATCTTTCCTTTGAGTTTATGTGGATTATTTCCCGTGGAAGTAAATGCTTTATGCATATTATGAAATCTGTGTGTTGAACTGTTAGCTTGTTTGTATCTTTGAGCGCTTAATATGAAATTTACCCCTGAGAATTTCATCTCCTGGAAAGAAATAGCTAAATGAAAGCGAAAATTTCATAAAATAAACTTTCCATCCAAATAAATTGACCGGAAAAACTGATGTTTCTGCACGGAGAGATTACGCTATAATCACAAGATGGAAATTTGCATGCAGAGGATTCTACCATGGAGGGAAAAATTCCATGCTTGGCTCCAAGATTTCTAACTTGCATAAGTTAAGCAGATCACCAAAAAATCTAGCTACCGTTTAGCACTAAACCCTAATCCTGACATCTATATAAACAAGAATGCCAGAAAGTCAGAAAGCAACCAGCCACAAGAAAGCACAAAATGAATTCCCTAACCTCAAGATAAAAAATGGACTACAAGAAGAAGCCACGGAAGAAATATCTCAATTTCTCCAAAGCAATCAGGAGTATTTTCTCTGGTCGCATAAGCTTTTCACTAACTCCACTAAGTCCCTCAAGATTATCTGGGTCAAAATCTACCGAACCCCCCTAGGAAGCAGATATGAGTGCCCTTGTGGGTACCACAGCCGCCAGAGGGAGGAGCAGAGGCGGCGGCTTGAGGCAGTCAATTGCACACCCAACCACCTGAAGTTGGTGGAAGAATTCCACGTGCATGGCCGGGCGGCTGAAGAAGGCAGTAGTACTGGGATTTTGCTTATTTCAGATGGCAATGAACATGAATATAATGATAAAGACGAAGAAAATGAATTGAGTATGAAGGATGCGTATGCCTCAGCAAGTGGCTGGAGCCAGGATGATGCAGTTGCTCTTGAGGATGTGGATAAGAGAGCAGAGAAGTTCATTAAAGAATTTCGGGAACAATTAAGAATCCAAAGAGCACTATCATCTGAAAAGGACTGTAATATGCATACAACGTGATACCAGCATTTTATCTTAAGATTCTAAATAAAGAGTATGGTACACGTGTTTTACATGGTTCATAATAATTTTATTGTTGACAAAATTCATGTCAAACTGTTCAATGATGTCCAGGGACAATACCAGCTGCATACCATCAGCACTTGCTGCCATATTACGTAGTAAACATTATTTTGGTACAGCTAAATCTTATTGCACAACCTTAAAACCTCAAGTCTTTAACACTGTAATTACAGCGCAAAGAATAAGTAAAATGCTGTAGGAATTGTATTACATGCGTATGCAATAATCCAAAATTTTCAACAGAACTTCTGAGTAGATTATATTTTGTTGAAATTACTGCTGTATATCTAAGTTTTTCAATCCCCAGTGTTTTATCTCCTGCCATTACGTACTCTGGTCTTGAACAGTTACAATCTGTTGTGCCTTAAGATTAACAGCTGAAGTTCTTTGTTTACATTGGTCTTCTGGATTTCATCCAGGCAAAATATAGTGCAGATTCCTCTTTTCGATGCTTTAATTCCCTCACAAAATAAGTGAGGCTGGACCATAGCCAATCAAGTTACAAGGCAGCGTAATGTCACCTGGGATAGAATATACTCTGGGAAATGCTGGCAATTGAAGCAGCATTGTCACGCTCGAGTGGCGATGATGGGTTATGTGTCATGTCATTGAGTTCCATTGTTTTCTCATCCATAAAAGGGGGACTGGTTGGTGCAGGGAGGTATTCTTCTTTCCTTACCAGCATCTGTAGCGCCTTTGAGATGGATGGTCGTAATGAAGAGATTTCTTGGGTGCACAAGAGTCCCAGGTGGACCACTCGTAGAATATCGTTTTTTATGTTGACATTGTGGTAGTTATGGAGCATCAGGTTTGGGTCGAAGAGCTCCTCGACTCTTCTTTGCTGGAAATGCTTCCATGCCTGATTCAACCAAAACAATAGCAGTAAAACAAAAACTGAAAAGTTAAATGCTAACTTTGTGATTCTGAAATGCTTTTTAGAACTTACAATGGTTACCAAGCTGTCACCATACTCTGAGGTTTTACTTCTGTTATTCTGCCTGCCTGCGACAATTTCCAGCAAAAGCACACCAAAGCTATACACATCTACTTTTTCTGTCAACTGGCCATGGGCTAAGTACTCTGGGGCCATATATCCTCTGCAAATTAGCCAATTTTAAGAAGATTTTCAATGAACCATTGGTGCCCTTTTAATTACTGGTAAAAGGGTAAAGGATTGATATGCTTACAAGGTTCCTGCTATGGCGGTGCTGATATGACTTTTATCTTCTTGAAAGGACCTAGCCAACCCAAAATCAGCTATTTTAGCACGGAGTCTGGAGTCCAACAGGATATTGCTTGCTTTTATGTCTCTGTGAATGATTCGTGTTTTAGTGTTCTCATGGAGGTAGACCAATCCTTCTGCTGTTCCTATAATTATCTCGAATCTCTTCTCCCAGTTTAATGCTTTACCTTTGTTTGAATCTGTCAACCATTGGACATAGATTACACTATTAATGCACAAACCTTAAATAATCCAAAGTCATACTTCTAATTCTAACCTAGCAATCTAAAGTTTTAATCATTCTACTCTAAAATCTAGTACTTACCAAAGATAAAGCGATCCAGACTCTTGTTCGGCAAAAACTCATAAACAAGTAGGCTTTCGGGTCCTGAGCAACTGCACCCCAACAACCTGACTAGATTTTTGTGCTCAACGCTGCCAATGATTTTCACTTCGTTGTAGAAATCTGCTGCTCTGTGTTTGTTGTTAAAGAAAAGCCTCTTAACAGCTATTTCTCTTCCATCCGGCAAAACTCCCTGCAGCAAGATTGACATTCCAGTCTTAGACATCAATAGGCTCACGTAGAAAGTACTTAAAATTTTTGTCCGGCAATGACCTTATAAACTGTGCCAAATCCGCCTTGCCCAAGCTTGTTTGCTTCATCGAAAGACCCAGTCGCTTTCTCTAGTGTGGAATATTTGAAGTTCAGGCTGCTATCATTCAGGGTTTTGACTAGTTTCTCTGCATCAGCTGAACCTGGAAAAATGGAGGATTTGTAAAAGATGAGTTGAACCTGAAAACTGTTAAATGATATTATTCTAAGTTCTCTCATAACAATACTTAAGATACTCGTATATCAAACACTTGCTGTGATGGAAGACAATCTGAAAACTTTTAATTCCTGTACAAGGGAGTGCTCTGAATTTTTCAGATATGGCAATTTCATAATTCTGTGTCACTAAGGAACTCCCTTTTACTATTGACAATCTTATATTTAGACAACCTTTTACCTTTTCTTTTCTTTTGAATCATTCTCTGCTTCCACATGTAAACTCCAATGACTGCTCCGATGATAAAAACAGCTGCAGCACTAACAGCTGCAATTACAATGACTATTACTGTCCCTGCAGAAGTGAAAATTCTTGATTAATGGAGGCAAAACAAGAAATATACAAAAGTTGGAACTGAAACTCAGAAAGTGTATTTTACCTCTTGAACTCCCATTTCCAGGAATAGGATTAAGGAAATTGGCATCAGAGTACCTCATGAAACACCCAGTGTTGAGTGCCCGGCCATCGGACCAAGGCAAGCATTCTGATATGGACACAGATGCATTCTCCAAACAAGCTCTGCAAGCAGTTGAACTCAGCGTCCTCCAGCAGTCGGCCAAAACATAAGCCGACTCATTGGCCATCCCAGACACTGCGACCTGAGCCCATGCATAGCCATTATTGTTGGGCGCTGCTGAAATTGCTTGTGACAAAGCACGTCTTGCTGAAGCCTGGAATGCTGAATCCTTCCGGGTTCTATTTCCACACACGACATGGTCATTTGGACCTGTATACTCCTGAAAGAAACTGTAATTCTCAGCCCGCATGAAGCAGCCATCAAGGTAAATCCTTCCTCCATTCACAGGAAAGCACTGAGGCAGAACAGTACGAGCTTCGGCATAGCACAATACACAATCAAGTAAAGAGAGATCGCCGTAACATTGTGCTAAACCATAATTAGTATCGAGTCCTGAGCCCGTTATTGCTACACCAAAGCCCGAAGTTCGCATCTGCGCGCTTATGTTTTCCATGGTGGCAACAAAGTTTGGCACATAAAGGGTGGCATTGTGCTCAGGCTGATGCCCACACATAATCTGAACAGTTTGAGTTCTTGGATCTGCAGATGATGCATCTGAGGATAGCAGAATAACTAGAATAATGATCCGAACAGATGAACTGAGAATTGCTTCCTTCATTATGTTTTGCTTTGTCTTTCCAGTTTTCTGTTGAAGGAGAGATCAATTATCAGAAAAAATCATCTAAACGGAAAAGGGGGAATACAAGCACTTTGCTTATGTAAAAATTGAGAAATGGACCTTGGTTTTAGGTTGAAATTCTTAAGCAGGGAAAGCATACTCCAACAAGAAGGCAACCATCAAGATCATATGCAATACTTGAATGGCCAATATAAGTCTTAAAAAAATAAAAAAAAAATCATAACAAGGAAGAAAGAAATATGAAATGGAAGTATGAAAACCAAGGAGGAGAGTAGAACAAGTCAAAAGTAGAGGTGCGCGAGATTTATGCAGTCATGTGAATAATGATTGCAGAACAGGTTGAGCTGTTTCATTTTCAATCCCTCCTAACTAAAGTTAGCTCAACATTCTCACACTGGATTGTCAAACAACAAGTCAACCAGATGCTGAACGAAATTGCCTTTAGAAAGTCAGCAAACACCAATTCAAAGGCTCCAAGAGCAGAATAACAATTCTGTCATTTGGGTTAAACTAAACCGGAATAATGGCAATAAAATTGGCACATGAAAGCAACATCTCATAGCAGAAAATACGACCCGAAATTAATTTGATGGAAATGCAACCAATAACTAGAAAACAAGATAGGCACTGATAGCGGAGTAATAAATGGCACTCGCTAAGAGAGCCAGCCACATTAATTTTGGAAAACGAGAAATTAGACCCTACCTCACCAACAGCTACAATTCGCAGCCAACAACACATGAACCTTTCACATCAATCGCAAGCAAAATGAATACAAATACACACACACACACACGACACATGTATGTTCAACTATATTTTTAAGGCATGAGGGCTCCCAGTAAAAAATCAAAATTCAGAAATTTATCACCATTGCCAATATAAAAATTGAACGCTTACCCCTGTGAAACCAAGTTTTTAATGTTTTAATTTGAGGACTGAAGACAAAGGAGGACAAAGATAAATTTAAGCAATAAAAATTATTTATAGTCTATTTTGAATCCTCGAGGCAATATACAAGACTTGAGCATTTTCATAGGTATTTTTTTTTTATTACAAGAATGTCTCATAATCAGCACCCAACACTTCGACAATCTGAAGTATATTCATTATCATGTCTTATTTAATGTCAGTAATTAAACATTTGCCTGTAAATTCTGTTCGTTTTGCAAATGCATGGCATCCAATCTTAGATTATTGCGAACAAAACAAAGAGAAAAGCGGAAAACTGTTTTCCGTTTTTCTTTTTGCATTCTTAAATGATGATTCAACTACTGCAAGTCTAAGATTTAGAGCAAACAAACTACATGAATGAAATAAATTAGGATAGTCTCCATCAGTAGCTTTAAAAAGCAAACTTTAAGCTTATTCATACTTAAAATGCCTTTTCTCGCAGTTGCAGAAAATTTCTTGAACCCAGTTAAAAAAGAAAAGCAAAAAAACAGAAGATCAACCGAATCCCAGCAACAATTCTGAGCAAAAGGAAAAAGATATTGCCCAGAAAGCTGTTGATTAACTTTCTTACCTCGTTTAGTTTGAAGTTTCTTCTTGGCTATACTGCCGATCCTAGCTGTCGTAGTGGACAAGTGGTGACCGTGGTTAGTGATACGAAGAAGAATTACAGGAGGCAAGAGCAGCTAAAGGTATATAAATACAGAGACTGACAATAAATTTGAAGTGAAAAGGATAGAAATAGAGAAGAAGAGAGGCGTAAAGTGGTGTTGGACGGTTTTCAATTTTTCTGACACAATAGATTGGAAGAGACCTTGAAACACTACACGACACGGTTGATTAAGGAAACTTCTTCAATTTCGTCCTCTTCCGCCATGCTTACTACACAGTACACACGGCGCCCACAATTATTCTATATTACTTTATTTTATTTTTTGAGATTTTTTTAAAGTTAATGGATCTTGAAAGAAACCGAAAGATAGTTTGGTTGGAAAGGAAACATGGAATATATTTATTTTTTATTGGGTTTTACTATTTATTTAATTTGAGTGATAATAAATATTTAGATAGTGATTGGTATACATGAATGAAATTAGGGGGGAATAAAATGACTTAAATGAAATAAAGATGGGAAATGAATGATGTTGGTATGGTTTATTCTATGATTGGTAGGCATAAGGAATGAGAAACGAATGAAATTTCCTTTTTGATTATATTCTAATGATTGGTAAATAAGAATGATCAGTATAAATAAAATGGATTTTTTAAATTATTAAATTATCCATCTGTAAAAAATTAATAAAATAAAAGTATTTATTAGTGAAATATTTTTTATATAGTACTGTAGATATTTTTTTGAGTAAGTATATAATTATGCAGTTTTAATATCACTTCTAATGTTATTCAAATTACATTAGTAAATATATGTATTTTATATGTTAACAATACGTTATATATATTTACGTAAAAATGTATACCACAATTTTTTTTAAAATTATTATTTTTAAAATTATAATTTAGCAAGCTCTTTTGAATTTTTTGATAAAATATAATTAAAAACATTATAAAATACTTTATAACTAGAGTGTTTAACTTTATGTGATAAGGTCAGAACAATTTATTTTACTTCTTTTTAAGTTTAATTTAAAGAGTTGTTGATAGAATTGATATATATATATATACATATATATATATATATATATATTCCTAACGGATTGGAAATTGCTAAACTCATGGGAGTGGGAGGGAATGACTAAATTCATCCTTTTGGGAATGGAGATTTCGATGGAAATGAGCATTTCTATCGCTAAATAATACCAATCATGGGTTTGGGAATAGATTTGAAAATGTCCATTCTATTCCCACCTCGTTCCTGCATACCAATCATACCATTAGGCTCACATGAATATCAAAAGTTAGTATTTATATGTGCAACTCCTATGATAAATTAATCTACTATTCCATGAGTTATTTATCATATCAATTAAATTATACCATATTGATAAAAAAACCACACAAATTATTATACGATAAATAATTATGAGATAATTTCAAAATTCAACCAAACTAGCCTTGAGAATATATCAATAAATCATTAAGATATTTTATTACTAAACCAAAATCAAGTGAAAAAAAAATAATAATAAGTTCATTATCTTATTATGTATAACATACTTTTCTATGGTAGTTAACTTCTATTTGTGGTTTCTCGTTCTTGAGGCATGCGTAAATTAGAGAACTTAATGTATTATATAAGTGCATCATTTTGATGTGAACTTTTGTCCCAATGGTAATGCAAATTATATATAATGTGACTCGTAAGATCTCACCTTCAATATTAATAATACAAATAAATAAGTTAGTAATGGAAAAAAGTCGTAACAATGGATCAAGCTTTCATTGTATTGATTAGAAGATTTTATATCATATATATATATATATATATATATTTATCTATACATACATACGTTAAAAATTCAATAAGTTCGAACCCTAGCTCTGATAGTAACATTGGTTATATAAGTTTTAGCAAATTTCAAATTTGAAATAATTGATAAGTTATTTCCTCTCTTTTACTTTCACTATTTTTCAAAATAAAAATCCCCACTTTTCATATTTAGTAATTAACTTAAGTATCATCAATAGCAAGCACAATGCTATCACTCAAATATATAAGGAAGAAGGAAATTGGATTTCTAACAGAGACCAAGTGGGAGCTGAATTCTAAATTTTTTTTTTTTTAATTTATTCCAATCTAAAACCCCTTTTTTTTCCTTAAGACTTTGAAAATCTCATCCCATGCAGTATCTCATATGAGGATAACCTTTCACTCTATTCAATCCCTAATGATGATGAGATTAAAAACATAGTTTTTTCTTTTGATTCTTCAAAAAGCCCTGGTCCTGATGGCTTTCCTGCTATTTTCTTCAAAATTTACTGGGACATTATATCCTTATTTGTCGCTAGGGTAGTCAAAGACTTTTTCTCAAATGGTCAATGCTCAAAGCTCTTAACCATACTTTTATTGTACTTATTCCTAAGGGTGTAGAGCATCAAAAGTTGACCATTTTCATCCTATTATCTTATGTACTACTATCTATAAAATTATTACTAAAATAATTGCTTCTAAGCTTAGATCATTTTTGGATTAACTTATATCTCCTTTGTAGGCTGCTTTTGTTCCAAGAAGAAGTATCGATAACATCATAATTATTGCTCATGAAATTATGCACTACTTGCAAAAGAAAAAAAGGTATAAATGGGTACATGGCAATAAAAGTGGATATGGCCAAAGCCTTTGATTGTGTGGAATGGAAGGTCCTCAAACATATTTTGCTTCAGTTTGGCTTTGCCGAACGTCTTTTCAGTTGGATTCTTGAATATGTTTCCTATTCTTCTTTCTCTATTTTACTTAACGGCTCTCCTTATGGCTTTTTCTGTCCTACACATGGGATTAGGCAAGGAGACCCTACGTCTCCTACTCTGTTTGTCATTCTCTCTGAACTCTTCTCTCGAATAATTGAAAGAGCTATTTCTCATAATAACCTCAAAGGTGTTAAGGTGTCTAGATCTAGTCCTACAATTTCTCATTTACTCTACACTGATGATCTTGTGATTTTTGTAGGGCAAACATGGAAAATGCAGCAAGTGTTTTGAACTGCCTTAACACATATTTGCTCTTGGACAGGCCAAAAAGTTAATCAGGTAAATTCCATGATCTATTTCAACAATAATGTTGATATTCAAATTTGAAAAGATATTTGTGATCTCTTCCATTTAAAAGAATGCTCTCATAAAACCAAATATCTTGGCTTACCTTTTTGCAAATCTAGCAGCAGATCAAAAGCTTTTACCGAAATCATTGACAAAATGAAACAAAAGCTTTGTGGATGGAAAGCAAATCTTTATCTCCTTCTAGTAGACGCATCCTTGTCAAATCAGTTTTGCTGTCTTTACCTAACCATACTTTGAGTTCATTTCTCCTTCCTATTTCTATCTTTGAAAAAATTGACTCCTTTTATTGCTAAGTTTTGGTGGAACTCTCACTCTGATAAAACCAAGTATTTAGCTCTTAAGACTTGGGATAATTTATGTACCCCAAAACATTTAGGTGGAATGGGCTTCAGACGCATGAAAGATTTGAAGAGGGCTCTTGTGAGCAAAATGGCATGGCAAGTTTCTTTTGATGCTAATAAAACCTAGATTGAGATTTTCAAAAACAAATACTTAAGAGAGAAAAACTTGATGGAATATGGGAAAGCCCCTACCTCAGCATTATGGATTTGGAAGGATGTTGTCAAGCTTAATGACCTCATTTGCCAAGGAGCATGCTTTAGAATTGGAGATGGTAGATCTATTAAAATCTAGGAAAACCCTTGGATCCCTTCAATCGATGGTTTTAAACCCCCAGAAGAGCTTAAGGATAGAACAATAGTCTTCTATGTCAAAGATTTGATTGATCAAGCAACTTGATCCTAGAAATCTGATCTTCTTAGTAATGTATTTCCTCAACATATTTGTCAAGAAATCCTCAAGATTAAGTGTCCACAATTTGTGGAACAAGACCAACTCATTTGGGCTCCCTCTTTGACAGGAAAATTCTTAGTGAAGTCAGCTTATCTCACAGACCAAAAAAATAGGTTCTCAGGAATATCTCACCATGGCACTAACATTTGGAAATGGCTTTACAAGATAAAATTGCATGGTAGACATAAATTCCTTTTTTGGCGAATCTTGAATAGAACTCTTCCTACAAGGGGTAGATTACAAGAGATCCTAAACATAACTGACACCTAATGTCCCATCTGTGATCTTGAACTTGAGACAGCCGAAGATATCTTTCTCAGATGTCCTCTTGCCTCTTTCATTTAGTGGTAATCTAAGTGGAGATTTAAGCTTGCCTCGTTTGATCAGTAGTCTATCCATTGTTGGATTGAATTTTTACTCAAACCTGATGATGATCTTTTTATTTCAGGAGAGGAGCAGATAAAATTTCTCATTTTCTCAACTTGTGCAATGGACCAAATCTGGATGTATAGAAACAAAAAACTGCATCAAAATGAGACTATTGATTTCCTGAAAACTTGTAACACCATTGAAAGGGTTGCTAATGAGCACTAGAGATCCCAAACAAAGAATCAAAGCAACAAAAATTTTGAGCCGAGTGTCTAGGATGCACCAGAAATTAATTGGATTAAAGTTAATTTTGATGCTGCCTACAAAGAGAGTTGGGGCCAATCTGCATCTGTCATTAGAGATCATAAAGGTAAGATCATTCTTGCATGGTTTGATGGCGATTGGGAGCTTAATCCAAATGCCACAAAAGCAAAAGTAGCGACATATGTAGTGAGGATTGCTTTACATCACAGATTTGAAAACATTATTGTGGAAGGAGATGCCAAAGAGATCACTGATAGCTTGAGTGACCTTTTTCCTGAAGTTTGCTGGTAAGCTGCTTTTCATCTCCATAGAATCAAACCTCTTGTTGACAACCAAAGGAACTGGAAATTTTTGAAGGTTCGTAGAATTTGCAATTCTCTTGCCCATAACATTGTTCAATGGGCATTCCCTAGACGATGGTCAGGACCAATTCCAATTTCTTTGTTGTCTTCTTTTTGTGATGTTACTTAACTTGTTAACTTCGTGGGTTTTTTGCTTCTTTATTTATATACATATGATGAATGTTTACCTACCAAAAAAAAAAAAAAAACTTAAGTATCATAAAATTCTCAGAAAATATTAACATACTTAAATATATTTATATTTCTTTTCATTTTTCAACATATGTGATGTGTTCCCTCCTCCTATCTACATAAATACACAAATATATTAAAATAGTTCTATACTTGCTTTAAAATAATTTTTGTCTATGCAAAAATATATATTTCTTGGTCTATAATAAAAAATCTATTAAATTTTATTCGGCTAAATGTTAAAAGTTTATAATATACGAAATATTTTGAGTTCTTTCTAGTTTTAATTAATTGATAATTATTAGAATCAATAATTGATAATTGATGTGGATATGAACATGTAGGGTCACCTTGGACGTTGCTTTCTTAGTAAAGCGTCATTAAGAAGTACAATTACATAGCTAAAGAACGTCGTTGAATTTTTTTTTTATTGTTTTTTTGGATAATTTGGTGGCAGTTGATAATTTTGATAATTAATAATATTGATAAAATGTTAAAATTATAATTACTGGTATAATATGAATATTTTTTTTATTACATTAATGATTCTTATATTAAAAATATCAATTTTTTTAAGAAATTATCCTTGGGTATGGAATAAGTCAATGCAAATACAAGAATAATTACTGAGTTATTATTATAATTTTATTGTCTCTTACTTATTACTAAGTGTAATAGATATTACTATTGATGGTTAAATTATATATGATTCTTGTATCTTCCTCAATTAATTCATCTGCTTATCATGATTCTTGTGACTTTTAAATTTGATCACCAATGGCGCTTCACGAACATTAACAGTTAGTTATAGTTATTGTAAGTGCACAAAAACTTCCATTGTTCAACCAAAGGAATTTTTCCAATCATCTTCAATTGAAACAGCACAACAGTCTTAAAATTCTGGAACAAAAAGACCAGACCAGTGGCGGACACTTTCAATTGAACTTTTGGTCAATAACAATGAGTACACCGCAACCCCATTAAAACAAAAAGAAAAGGTTTAAAAAATTCATCAAATGAACGCAGACTTTAGTGTCAAAATCTGAAATAATTGTTTTTGACTTAGAGGTTGCTTGATTGAGTTTGAGATTCCTCAGTTTTGGCAAAATTCTTGACATGTAAAGCAAAAGCTAGCGGCGCTTGTGAACTCCGTAGAAAATAATCAAGAGCACTACTTTATTTATATTTTAAGATTTTTCAAACCTTTTTGTATTATGAATTTATTGTTTTCAATAATTACATGGCATTCTAAGTTCTCAAAACTTATTCTTTTCAAACATATTGAGAATTATTCTCAATGTATGATATAACATTTTATAAATTCTTTCAACACTTTTTTTTAGTTTATACGCATGCACAAACATTAAGAGCTCGTAAAAATTCGACCTTCTAACCTCCTAGAGACTTAATTCATTGGGCATAGGCAAGTCAGCAAAAATACAAAAAATTATTAATTATAAAATGATTTAACAACAGCTTAGCCTAATAAAATATCCTTAATTAGTGAAGAAAATTAGTTACAATGATTTACAGTTTTAGAAGCAATTTTAATTAGTTATATCTTTAAATTTGCGTCTCTGAATATCTTGAGTTGCTTGTTTAAATTTTCGTCTAAATCCCACAACAACAACAACAACAACAACAATAATTATTATTATTTACAAGGCCTTTACAATTATTATGTCTTTTCTATGGACCTCTCCACTATATATCAATGACACTCAAATGATGAAAGAGCATTACAACAGTATAGAAGTTTAACAAAGGATATTCATAATTTTACAATTACTATAACTTCGTTTTTATAATATAAAAATTATATACAACTCCATGTTTGTTATCAATGAATTACATAATCACAGCTTGTGATATGTAAATATTATGTATATCTTCATGAGTAGTAAGAGGAAAAATATCTCTTATATAAAATATGACACAGAGCTAATGCATGATTTGGAGTACAAGGGACTATTTACCTTCTTTTTTCTTTTGTTTTTAAATTTTTGAATTTTTTGAATCACCAATTCCCTAAGAGTAAATTTGTCATTTTACGTGTTTAATTAAATTGGATATTCTCAATGGAGTAAAACTGCAGGGATATAGATACAATTTTTTAACAATAGAGAGTTATTCAAATTTGAGGGATGTAGTGCAGCTCTCTCGTTAGTTACGATAATGTTTTGCAGGGCCGCTGAGGTTGTCAGGGGTGTCGTCGCTACAATTATAGACATGCATTGACTTTTGGCCAAGAAATTAATCTTAGAAGTCAATCGCGGTGTTCGTGTTCAACAACAACTCAGCATAGGAGAGAGCACACCGTACTTAGTCCTATCGTCTCAATCCAAAAGTCTTCACGCGAAACTGAAATTTTTTACATACACGAAGCATGAAAATGCAAGATCTACAGGGCATTTGAGTAAGTTTATTTAAATTTTTTTATAAAATGTATTTGCAGTTTAAAAGTCATCATAATTTATTTTAATTAATTAATTTTTAAAATGTTCTAATAAAATGAGGTTTATAAATAATAATAACAATAATTTTAAAATTAATATGATTAAAATCAAAGGAGCTAATGAAAATTTTAAAAGTAAGTTAGAAAACTTATTACTTTGTTTAAGAGAACTTATTTTAGAAGCTTAGAAGTCATTTTTAAGAAAAATTTCTTTTATAAGATCTCAAATATTTTATATTTTGAGTAGTTTATAAAATCATCTCCAACCCTAAATCTATTTCAAGGTCCTTTTTTTTTCTTGCCACATCATAAAAAATAACATCCCAGTACAATAGCACCTTAAATAGTATTTTCCTTCTCCAACCCAAGATTTTACTTTTTATATTATTTTAATGTACATAAACATTATTTTGATATATTTAAACTATTCAATTTCTAAAAAAATATTTAAAAAAGACAAAAAAATTAATAATTGAAAAAATAAGTAAAACAAATAACCAATAAATCAAAATTATGAAATATAATTTTACAAAAAATTTCCACAACAATCAATAAGTTAAAAAATATATATAATTTTACACTTAAAATTTTTGAAATATATGAAATATATAATTTTATATATAGATATATAAAAATTAAAATATACTTATAAATTAATAAATAAATTAATATAATTTTTAAAATTCTTTACATTAATTAAAATAAATTAAATAAAAGATAAAATAATAAAATGAAAAACAGAACCTTAGGAACCTAGTATTAAAATGAAAAATACAACCTTTGGTCCTTGGAACCTTGACCAAAGTTTCCAAATTTGGAACCACCAACCCAAGTGCTACTTTGGAATGCTATTTTGAAAAATAGCACCCCAAATAAACTAGGAAATAGCTTAAGTTCATTCGGATACTATCTCAATTATAAGTACATTATATTGATATGATATGATTCACAAAATTTCATGTTTTCACAGCACCGTGCAGATCAAAAGTTTTTGCTTGAAACAACAATAACTTGGGATGGAAATTGATTTTGGATATGTGCACAAAATCACAGGGCCACTACAAGTAGACATCAAATCCCTTTCATGGTGATTTTCTTTCCCATGACAGAGATTATATGCAATATATTTAATGCCTGGCTTTTTGCCAAGATTGAATTTTTAATCACTGGCCTGATCAGATGGTCTGCCATACCCACAGCCACAGTTAATCAACCCAGTCCAAGGTCCTAGCGATGGAAAAAGACTCCAAGGAGAAACGCTTCGGACACTGAACTATATTCTTCTTCTTTATGAGAACTTTTTCAATGTACATTAAGAAGGCATTGTGCTTTCTAGTCTCCAACAACTCTTTCATCTTGGTTCTAAAGAACTCTCTGTTATTTCATTAATACCAGATGACTGTGTATGGGAATCCGGCTGAGAAAAATACGTGCCCGGCTGATTAAACGGACTAATAACTTCCGCGCGGCTGAAGTTGAGAAATGGTGGCTGTGTTGGCCGACTGATTTCTTGATCACCCGTCAGCATTGTCACGACAGTTGACATGGACGGGCGAAATTCTGCAGCAGCTTGTACACAGATTAGACCAATTTGAAGTAGCCTAGTTGCCCATTCTCCTGGGAACTTTCCTTTTATTGAGGGATCAACTGCTTCTATTAGCTTCCCCGAACCATTAAGGTTCCAAACCTATAAAAGAATGCAAGAAAAATTAGGATGTTTTTTTTGTCCATCAGTGGTTTACTTGGTGATGATATGCAAGAAAATATATACCTTCTGGAGGATAGAGTGAGAATTCTGAGGAAAAGCATTGTTTCTCATGCCAGTGACAACTTCAATAACTAGAACTCCGAAACTATAAACATCTGCTTTCTCCGTGAGTTTTCCACGAACTATGTATTCTGGGGCCATATAGCCGCTGACAGGATCAGGACTAATTAGTTTTTTCTAATCTGAAGTGGAAATAGTTAAGGTGGCATTCACCAAAACGACATTCAAATGACACCCTTTTTCCCCATCTAATTTAGGTTATTTCGTTGAAATTGACTTCAAGAAACAACGTATTATGGACTGTAAGAACAACACATGATCAAGAGAAAGAAATGGTGAATTAAACTTACAGTGTACCAGCAACAGCAGTACTGATATGTGTCTTGTCTTGTGGGAACATTCGGGCCAGACCAAAATCAGCAATTTTGGGTGTGAAGTCCTCATCCAGAAGGACATTGCTCAGTTTTATGTCCCTGTGTATTATCCTCAACTTTGACCTTTCATGAAGAAAAGCCAAACCCTCAGCAGTGCCCAATATGATTTTGTACCGTTCTTCCCACCCCAGCCGTGGAACATCTTTTCTAACTGATCAAGCAGATGATGGAAGAATATAAGGAGAAACGCAATCAAAGGCCACTTCAAAATACAAATTTTGGATTAGAGAGCAACCAAAAAGATAGTCATGGAGGCTTTGATTTGGCACATATTCGTACACAAGAAGGCTTTCCGGCCCTGTAATGCTGCAGCCCAAGAGCTTCACTAAGTTCTTGTGATCGATATCACTAATCAAATTAACCTCGTTGAAAAAATGATCCGCCCATTGTGTTGTGTTAAAGAAAAGCTTTTTTACTGCAACAGTCTGTCCGCTTGGTAGTTTCCCCTTTTCCCAACAGAATAAAGAAAAAACAGCATTATTAAGTGCAAGTATGCTTTTCCTTCTGGTAGCTCGAAGAATAAACATAGAAGCTAAGTTACCTTGTAAACAGAACCCGATCCTCCCTGCCCCAGCTTATTGGAGTTATGAAAGTAGTTAGTGGCCCTCTCAAGAGTTTCATATGAAAAGTTGATTTTGGACTTGGTAACTATGGACACCAGGGCACCAAGTTTCTTCTTCTCTGTCATCAGAGACTAATTTATGTTCATGTCTGAATCAAAATCACTTCAGGAAACAAGAAAGAAAGAGTGATCATTCGTGTACCCTTTCGTCGTTGTACAATCTTCTTTCTTGCGAATAATGAAATCATAGCTACAAATAGCAGAAAAGCAATAGCACCAGAAACTGAGGCAATGATAGTTGCACCACGGTGAGATCCCCCTAATACGTCATAAGATAGATAGTTCATGAGAACTCATGCCTACATTGAACAAAGCCAAGAAACAGAAAGGGACCCTTGGTCTCGGTCTACTTATATAGAGCTAAAAAATGATTCAAAATGTTAAAAATCAATTTCAATAGTAAAATGAGCAAAAATGCCACAAGATCCACGTCCCTGCAAAACGGGCCATGCCATCCCGACGACCGACCAGACATCCAAACCATCCAAGGTAAGACACGTGGAGAGATCTCTTACCTTCCATGCAAGATAGGTGTGGTAGGTCCGTACAAAATATAACACCATAAATACCCTTAGTTGCACCCTCAAACAAAGCTACGATTGTAAACTCTTACTTTATATTTTCAACCTACACCTTATATTTCAGCCTAATTCATCTATCTGATTTAGGCATCGACAAATTATAATTGGACCTTTTCAACATTCTTCTAAAGCTTTCCTATGTTTCAGGTTCCAAAGCCCCTGGTTCTAATTCTTGAAGCAAAAGGAGGGCCCATTTTGACCGACCCCAAATCACCAAGCCAACCATTAAAAACAGAGTATATTACTACAGATAGAATGACGAAAAAGAAAGATTTATTCTTATGCACATGGATTTCTAAGAAGAAAGAATTGGTCACCTTCACTTCCACTAGGTGAATCACTTGCAGAATTGTTGTAAAACCTTGTGGTAGAATACCTTAAATAACATCCAGCATTCAGAACTCTTCCTTCTATCTTCGGAGGACACGAAACAATTCTTGTCACTGCATTCTCCAAACAATTCAGACAAGCACTCCCATTCACAAACTCCCAACACTGAGCCAAACCATAAACCGTCAAATTCCCATAATTCACATAACCTGTAAAAAACCCATCATTCCTGTGCCCCTCCACTTTCACATTCCTCACCAGCTCTAAAACACTCTCTCTAAACAAAGTCTTATTCCCGACAAAATCATCAGCTCCACAAACAGTTCTATCCACAGAACTCAAACTTTCATTAAAGAACATGTAATCATCGTATCTCAAGTAGCATCCATCATAGAAAAGCCTACCGCCTTTAGTCAACCTCTGAAATGGCAAACACCTTAGAATCTGCGTCTTGCACTGAGCGAAGCAAAGATTGCAATCATTCTGAGATAAATCCTTCATGCACTCGCCAGAGGCATAGACTGTATTGTTGCCTGTGCCGTTTGTCACTGCAGCATATCTTTGCCTGGCAACCTGCGGAGTGACGGAATCCATGGCCGCCAAAAAGTTTGCTACATAGACTTGCCTGTCAGAACTTGCTGCCGTTCTGTTGCTGCATATTAGAGCTGCTTCTGTTGCTCTTGGCTCACAAACAGACTGTTTTACGTGACAAAGAAGTACTATTAGCATCCATAGAGCCAGAACAGCCATTTTTGCCAAAGATTGACATAGGATGGATCAAAAAATATGTTTGAATATCTGGGATGATGAATTTATGTAGGCATGTAAGGGGGAATGGAAATGGAAGGATAATCATTAATCAGATATGAATTAATGCAACCATTACCTGTGACAATACGCAAGCATTTGACTTGAATTTTCAAGTTGAAAACCGTGTGTGTTCATATTGTAGCGTCCAAGCTCCACCTAGAATTTTCCCAATATATCGTTCTTGCCATTTACCTACTTATCCTTTCCAAGTCTTGATAAGGATGTCGAGAGCACCAGGCTAATGGCTATTTATATTATAAAGAACTCGGGAAAGATTGAAATTTTGATTAACTAGATAAGCTACAAATGGTTATTCAAATGAAGACCCCATTAGTCTTTTTGGATTAACTTTCCGACTTTGGTGATTCGAGGAAGTGACTGAGAATTGTTAGATTTTTACATGGATAAATAAATAAGGAATGGTCTTTATATATGGTATTTGATAATTCTCATTTTTTGAACTAGTGTATTGGGTGAGCTATGATCAAAGTTTATTTTTTTAAATACGATATAAAAGCTACTCATTCTTTGATATTGAGTTGCCAATATTATTGTTTCATTTGTTTTATATTATTCCGCACTCTAAATGTTAGGGATTGGCTCCTTTCCGATACACCTTTTCTTCAATTACACTCAACATACATTTAGATGGTTGCCATGTCATAAACAAATTAATCTAATGATAAATAAGAATTTTGATTAACCACAATTTCAACTCAAGTTATGAAGCACCAAGGATTTTTTAATTAAGAAAACTCAATATTCATTTCTCAAATTATTCCAAGTTTTCAATTACTCCTTACTAATGCTTAATAGAGTATCTTTTGCTTAATAACTATTTCCTTAATTATCTTTTGGTGCAATATTAAATTATTAAATTATTCTTTTATGAAGAAGGAGGTATCCTTAAAATATTTTTACATTCAAAAAAATTTGTTTGTAATATATATTGATAATTGCATTTTATTGCATAAAAAATTTCAAAATATTTCAAATGTAAATTAGATTTTGAGGTTGAATATTTGAAATAGACTTAATCCATTTCTTTTTTCATTTGGGCCTAGCTAATTGTAGAGGTGCAATTCCATTGAATCTTAAACCGACTTCGTTTTCCCCTTACCACACCAATTTTCTCCTCTCCCTTCTCTCTTCCAAAATCATAACAATGGGGAAGGTAGATAAAAATGTTTTTGTAGTAATTGTGGAAGATGGAGAGATTGAATTGGTAATTTAATTTGTTATTTTAAAGAGGAGATAAGTATGATTAACTCCACATTTTTTATAACACCTTCTCTCTAATTATATTTTTCGGTTGGAGTGATTGGGAAGTTAGAATAATATGATGAATGAATATTGAATTTTCTTAATTAAAAAATCCACGTTACTCTTTAACTCGAGTTAAAATTGTAATTAATGAAAATTTATATTTATCATTAAATTAATTTATTTATGATATAATAACCATCTAAATGTATATTGAGTGAAATTGAAAAGAAAATGTATTGAAGAAGATCCAAATCCAAATGTTAGGTTTAAGTTCCATTCTTAATTGATATATTATTATTATTATTATTATTAACATATTGAAAAAGAAAACCTTTATGATCCAAGTATGGCTGGGTTCCAATTGTGTATCAAGGGTACTATTGAGATTTGAAGCCATATCAGGGATCTTTCTGTAATCTGCAACTACATAAACTGCCACGATCCTCAGCACCCTGTTTTCAAACAAGGGGCCCTGAAAGTCATAAACAACGCAAATATCCCTGCAGAAGTTTTTAAGATGAAAAAAGCCAAAATCTCCTCTCTCATATACAGTTTTGTCATCTGTGCCTGCTTCGACTTATTATTTTGACTACATTTTCCACGTTTTACCTGTAATCAAGAATGAAAAATGGTGCACTGATTTTGAAATGGACAGTGGATTTGCCCACAAGAAAAGATGAAAAACAAAAAGAACATGCCACAAAAATAGTACTGCAAATCTTCAAAAAGTGTGTACAGTTCAGATGCCACCTCAAACAAGGCGTGAAAAACGAAGAACAAGTGTTCTTATTTTACCGGTCTTGATCCGCTATTTGCTAGTAATCTTATTTCTTTCAGAGCTTTTCTGGTTAATCTGTCTCCTTAGTTCCTTCTCATACCTGAAACTGAGAATTTATTTTAATAACTACAAACGCATCTATAGAGAACTATTGCATCATTTTATGGTGCTTTAATTTCTTGGGTTGGTGTCTGATGATTACTTTGTTCAAGAATCTATGTTAAAGCTGTAAAATTGGGTTAATAATCCTTTAATGCATTTCTATGGTCAATAATCCGTATTATATAAAAAAGAAAGCTATTTACACATTTAAAGTGATTGTTACGCCATATTATATTAAAATTTGCTTTATCAATTATACTCTTAATTTTTAATTTAATTTAAAAAATAAATTTATCACTTAATTTAACATTCAAGATACAAATAATATAATGAAAACATAATAACAAAATTTATAGTATGTATAGGCAGATATATTTAATGATTTTAAACTTTTGATGCAAAAATAATTTACTTAATACGAGTTTATATTAATAGATAATTACTATTATATTTTATGATTATTGTTAAACTTATATTATTGCTAGTATACACAATAAAATATTAAGTACTTTATTTATTAATATAATTTAGCATCAATAATATGATAAACTAATATGCATATAGACACGGTGTGCTATGATGACTAGTATAACAAAATAAGTTCCGAACGAATAAAAATAAATTAATAAATAAAACTATTCAAAAATAACAAACATCTAGAACTGGGAAAATTATGTTTTTGGTCCCAAATTTTAATTGTGTGTACATTGTTGATCTCAAACTTACACCACTCAACACATTTAATCCAAATTTCTTAATTTTTTTTAACACTTCTAGTCCTTCGTCCCCAATTTCCATTAAATGTTAACAAAAACTGTTAAAATAAAAAAGATTAATTATTCACAGACTCCTAAAAATTGATGTACTTATGAAGAAACCCATAAATACTTAGAAATATAAAATATTCATTAACATTCATAAAAAAATTAAAAAATAAAAAAGCTAAAAAGAGTAAATTACGTAAAAACCCCAAAAGGTTTGAGTCATTGCAAATATACCCAGAGAACTTATACTAACCACTAATATTTTGATCCATTTAGTATTTTTGAAGAATTATTAGCCTCCATTAACAAATTTGATAATGTCACTTGAAATTTTATGTGAAAATTCAAAAATATCCTTAGATGATTGTTCTAATTATTTTTAGACAAAAATACCATGGACTTATTTGTAATATTTTTCATGCCATGGAGTGTAATTTTAACATTATTTAAATTACTCATGATAGATATAAATATATTTTATTATCAATAAAATCTTTTAAATATTGAATAATCATTAAATTCAAGTTGAATTAAAAAATAAAAATTTAAATCACAAACATATCAAAGTAATTTAAATCAAATCCAATTCAACGCATTTATTAATTTAATAATAAAATAAGTAAAAAAATTAAAAAATTAAAATTAAGTCCTTTGGTTAAATAATATAATTTTATAATTTTAAATTATGTACTTAATAATATTAAAATAATAAATATATCTAACATAATTTATTCAGATTTAGTTGAATTTATTTATTAATTAAGAAACAAAATAAGTAAAATTTAAAAAATATTATCTTAAAATATAATTTCATAATTTTAAATTACATATTTTATAATTTAAATTAATAAATATATAAAAATAATATAGCTAAAT
>JACGDI010005728.1:1504016-1514318 GCA_014898725.1 Jacaranda copaia | reverse complement strand
GTTTAAACACATGATGCAGTTGCACGGGCATAATGAATACATTCATGCCAAAATGTTGGTGACCACCTTCCAAGGCATAACACTCGACTAGTTTGTGAAGCTTGAGCCATCATCAATCTATTCTTATGATCAGTTGTGTAATAAATTTCTACATTAGTTCATTAGCAGGAGGAAGGCGAAACTCTTCCACACCCATCTCCATACTGTAAAGCAGAGTAAAGAGGAGTTCCTTCGAAATTTCTTCACTAGATTCAACATGAAGGTTCTCAGGATTGATAACCCCAGGATTGAGTTCTTGATTGATGTACTTTTCTTGGGGCTTAGACACAAGGAGTGCACCAATGCTTTGGTGTGGGAATGGCCCAGGTCAATAGAGGAGTTACACGATCTAGCCAAGAGATATATGACACACTAGGAGATAAATAGGCTCAAATTTGGATCCTTTGAAGTCGACAAGAAGAAAAAAAGAAAGAGATGACCAAAAACACAAAGAGAGAGGTCGATCACTCATCAAGCGATTCCATGACTATATGCCTCTGAACATCCCAAGAAGGAAGGTCCTGTATGCCATATAATATGATAACCTCCTCAAGAAACCTAGAAAGTTGACTAGACTGAGGCAATGAAAAAATTTAAAAAATATTGCCACTTTCACAAGCAAAAGGGACACGATACCGATGAATGCTTCAATCTCCAAGATGAGATTGAAAAGTTAATTAGGCAGGGACACCTCAAGAAGTACATAGTTGTGGATTCCCAGGTCGAAAGGGGCAAAATTGATCGGACTCCCCGTAGAGAAAGGTCGATCAGCCTTAGAAGGGAAGAAAAAAGAAAGAATCCCGCCCATGAGGATTACCCACCTATCCAAGGAGTCATTGATATGATTGCGGGAGGTCCTATTAAGGGGACTCAAAATTAGCTCAACAACAAACCTAGAGAAGACTCGAGTCGACCAAAGCCTCCCATGTCGAGATAACGTTCCATCTTACGATGAGTATAGAACCCATCTCATTTATTGATGCTAACTTAGTGCACCTTGAAGGTAAGAAAGTCGACCATAAAATAGACTGTCCAATGGTAGTCTTTGTGGAGATTGCCAACTTTGAAGTGTGCAAGGTCTTGGTCGACAATGGCAACTCGACTAATATAATCTTTCTCTCTACCTTAAAAAGAATGAATATGGGCTAACTGAAATTTGAACATGTATGCACACCGTTAGTTGGGTTTGGGGGATCGGAGATCATACTGGAGGGATCGATCAATCTGTCAACATCATTCGGAGTGGCTCCTAGAAGGAGGACTTTGATGAAAAGTTATCTTGTGGTCGATGCCTCATTCGCATATAATGTCATCATAGGTCGACCCACCTTTAATGACTTTCATGCAATTGTGTTCACCTATCACTTGAAGGTTAAGTTTTTGACTCCAGCAGGTTATGGGGGAACTTCTGTGCAACATGAAGGAGGCTTGGAGATATTACAACATCTCGATCGAGTCCAGTGAGCAGAGATCTCTATCGCAACTAAAAACCTCAGAGGATGCCCCTATAGCAAAACTCGAGGAGTCCCAAGCCAGCAAGAAGCAAAAGTTCGAAGACACCAAAGTGAAGCCCATCGGGGATTTTAAGACCATTAAGCTCGAACATGAAAACCTTAACAAGATGACTTGTATCGAAATTGACCTGGGCCCCTACTTGGAGTGTCTCATGATTGATTTCCTAAGAGAGAATATTGACATCTTTGCATGAAAGGCATCTGACCTTCAAAGAATTGACCCCAGGTCATTATGCATCGCCTTAATATAGATCCCTCGTACAAACCAGTCAGGCAAAAGATAAAAATATTCAATGCGGAGAGGACACAGATCATTAAGGAGAATGTTAGAAAGCTCTTAAATATTTGTTATATTGTAGAAATTCAGTATCCCTCTTGACTTTATAATGTTGTCCCAATCCCAAAAAATGAGGGGCAATGGCAGATGTGTAATGATTTTATGGATTTAAATAAAGCATGTTCTAAGGATCCTTACCCTCTGCCTCACATAAATTCATTAGTTGACTCAACTATTGGGTGTGAGTTATTGAACATGATGGATGCATTTCAAGGCTATCATCAGATTTTCATGGCTCCCGATGATAGGGATAAGACCTCATTTGTGGTTCCAAATGGATTGTACTATTTTCTGGTCATGCTTTTTGGGTTGAAGAATGCCGGAGCAATTTACCAGCAGCTTGTCAATTTTATGTTCAAAGAACAAATTGGTAAATTAATAGAGGTTTATGTTAATGACATGATTATTAAAACAAAAAAAGCTTAGGATCACTTACTCAAACTTAGTCACACGTTTGCGATCTTGAGAGCCTTTGGTTTAAAATTAAACCTAAATAAGTGTATGTTCAGGGTTTGGGGAGGAAAATGTTTGGTCTACATGGTCAGCCTGAGAGGTATTGAGGCCATTCCATAAAAAATCCAAGCAGTTCTTGACGTCACCCCTCTTGGAACAGTTCGTGATGTTCAGAGGTAAGTTGGACAGATTATAGTCTTGGGTAGGTTCATCGCAAGATTGGCCGACAAGAGTTTACCCTTTTTCAAAATTCTCAGAAATACTAAGAAATTGGGCTTCCAATGGATTTTGCAGTGTGATAAGGCGCTGATTGAATTGAAATAGTACTTGACCTCGCCCCCCATGTTGGCAAAACCTGAGTTGGATGAAGTGCTTTGGGTGTATTTGGTAATCTTTACGGCATCGATCAGCTCAATACTGATCTCGACTCGAGATGGTACCCATCGACTAATCTACTATTATAGCAAGTCACTCCACAGGCTGGAGCATAATTATTTGGAGATCGAGAAGTTTACTTTAGCATTAGTGACTGCAGCTCGAAAGTTGCAACCATACTTCCAATCTCATTTTATTATAGTGCTGACCAACCAACTGTTGAAACAAGTACTAACAAAGTTGGACACATTTGGAAGATTGACCAAATGGGCAATCGAATTGGGAGAGTTCGATATTACTTTCCAACCTCGAACAACCATTAAAGCATAGGTCTTGGCTGACTTTATTGCCGAGTTAGTCAACCTGCTCGAGATGAGTCCCGAGGCTCTTCTCATTTGGATAATGCATGTCGATGGATCGTCGACCACATTCAGTGGAGAAATAGGCATTGCTCTCTACTCCCCAAATGCCAAAGAATATGATTTTGCAATAAAGTTGGATTATGCAGTCACAAATAATGAGACAAAATACGAAGCCCTTCTCATGGAAATGAGAATGGCACTTGAGCGAGGGGTTGAGCACCTGGTTATAATTACAGACTTCTAGTTAGTGGTCGAGCAGGTTGGCAGAAGTTTCAAAGCCAAGGACGTGACAATGAGCTGATACTTGGCCGAGGTGAAGTAGTTGCAGCAATCATTCAGCAGGTTCACCCTTAGTCAGGTTCCTCGATCTGAGAACGAAAGGGCAAATACTCTTTTGAAATTTGTCAGCTTTACTAGGGGGATGAGGGACAAGAAGATCACATTTTTGGTCTATGATAAACCATCAATTGGGTCTCACGAGGAAAATTTGATAACAAGCATCGAAGGAATGACAGTATCTTGACAGACTTCGATCAAATTATATCTAAGCTAATGCACTGTCCCCGAGGATAGGAACGAGGCTCGATGCCTTCAGGGTCAAGCTTCCAAATTTGCTCTTAATGAGCATGGATAATTGTATAAGAGGTCAGTCTCGGGCTACCCTTTGAGGTGTCTTGACCATAATCAGACTTTAGAAGTGTTACAAGACATTCATGCAGGTATGTGTGGTAATCATTCTGGAGGAAGATTGCTGGCCCACAAAGTGATCAGGTACGGATACTTTTGGCCAACTTTATTAAAAGACTTAGTGGATTATGGCGTAAATGTGCTTCATGTCAAGTCTACTCGAATTTACTGCACCAACCCGCAGCACCAATGGTCAGTGTTCAAATTTCTTAGTCTTTTGATTGGTGGGGAATTGATATTCTGGGCTCACTGCCAAAATAGATTGGATAGGAAAAATCTATTATTGTCGCAATTGAGTATTTTACTAAATGGGTTGAGGTGGAGGCGGTTCCAAATATAACGGATGCGACCATAAAGAGTTTCATATGAAAAAATATTATATGCCATTTTGGTCTACCCAAAGTCCTTATTTCTGATAACGACACTCAATTCTAGAATAAGAGCACTAGGGGCTGGTGCAAGACTTTGGGAATCGCACAATATTTCACTTCGGTGGGCAATTCCCAATCGAACGACCAGACAGAGGTAACCAACAGAACGATCCTCAATCATTTGAAAGTCAAGATACAAGATACTAGCTCAAATTGGGTAGACGACCTCTCTAGCGTGTTATGGATGTATAGAACCACTCCTCGAATAGCTACAAGCCATACCCCTTACAATCTCATTTATAGGTCCAAAGTTGTTATCCCCTTGGAGCTAATCCAACATACAGAATGAGTTATCCACTTCCACCCACTGAGGAACACGTTAGAGAGAAAGCTTGACCTTGAGACCATTGATGAACGTCGCCAATAAGCTTATAACACCTTGCAGTATTATAGGTCTAAGATGGCGAGAACTACAACAAAGGAGTCAAATTGCGCCATTTTAAGATCAAAGATCTCATCCTTAAGAAAGTAGAAGTCTTCAAGAATGTCGGTAAGCTCGACCCTAAATGGGATGGACCATACATTGTTATTAAAGTATCAAAGCACAATGCTTACAGACTAGCCAATATGTAAGGAGAAGAACTCCTCCGCCTGTGGAATACAATCAACCTCAGAAAGTTTTACATTTGAGATCATGATGTATTTACCTATTAAGGTTGTTAAGCTCGAATAAAATTCTAGTAGTATTAATATGATTTAGAGTCATAGTCATAATCAAGTGACTTCATGCCACCCTAACCCAAGTTGATCTCGTAGTCAGCAAACAAGCAGCTCACGCTGCCAATTAAGCGGCTTCACGCCACCTTGATCCAAGTCGACCCTATAGTCAGTGAACGCTTGCGTTGCCAATCAAGTGGCTTCATGTCGCTCCAATCCAAGTCGACCTCATAGTTGATGAACAAGCAGCTCGTGCTGCCAATCAAGCAGCTTCATGTTGCCCCAATCCAAGTCGATCGCATAGTCGACAAACAAGTAATTTGCACTGCCACTCAAGTAGTGTCATGTTGCCACAATTGAGGTCGACCTTATAGTTGGCAAATATGCAGCTCGTGCTGCCACATAAGCAACCTCAAGCTGTCATGAATCAAGTTGACCCCATGTCAATAGATGAGCTACCTCGTGTTGCCACTTCATGCCCCTATGTCTAGTGTCAACCCTTACAGCCGACGAAGCAACAACCAACCCGTATCGATCATGTTGACCCCAGGGTTGGAAATCTAGGTGTTGACTCAGTAGTCGACCAGCAGGTATTAAAAATTGATAACACAATTGAATGGTCGTGTAATAGACAAGGATACAATAAGTCGACTCAGTCGACAACAATCTTGTTTACCTTCACTATGAAGGTGACAGCTTGGTCATTCATTAGTTACTCTTCACATTATTACGATAATTTAGTTTGGCATGAAAATACTTAATTATTATTTTTAACACGATGAAATGAAAGGAAAAACAATCTTTATTCATCAAGTGATCGATCGTTGTTACATAAAAAAAAAGAGAGACTGGATTAGTTTTGGCTAGTCCCGGCCTGCATACCTTCAGGCCATTCAGAGTCCAAGTCAGGTAGTACACAGGTGAGCGATGAGACCGCTTGAGGAGGTTTGGAATTCCCAGCAACATCGGTCATAAAGTTAGTTGAGTGCAACATGTATTGCACCATATTGACCTTTTCCTCCTTTAGTTGCGCCACTAGGTCTTTCGCGAATGCGAACTCCTCAGCCAACAACTCCAACCTAGCATTGACCTCGACTTTTTTCTTGTGGGCTTCAATTAAGGGCTCATCGAGCACAACGATTATAGCTTCTATCCTTGGAGCTCACTTAGCTTCACCATTTTCAGGATCAAGACAGGTTTCCAATTTTTTGTTCAGGGCCAAGCTTATCTTGCTCTTATCTTCAGGACAAAAAGCGTATCCCAAATGCTCGAGATGCTTTACAGACCTATGAAAAGCTTCCCGAGCATCATTGAGAGACACGACTGCATTTGCCTCCTGAAAAGCAACACTAAGAATGAACTATTCAATCACTTCACGCTACATCTTTGGAAGATGGCGATTGAAGACATCCCTAGCTTCATCAATAATCTTGGCACGACCTTAAGTTTGACCAGAATTGTAGCTCACTTGCAGGTCTAGGTAGGCTTTTTTTATTAAGTTGTCCTTGCTGCTTCGCTCCTTAATCGCTTGGACCAGTTGCTGATCCTTGGAGTCAAGTTGCTCTTGCAGTTCAACCACCCTTTTATTCAGTTGCTCGACCTGGAGCTGCGAGGACTCGAGTTGCACTTTAAGGATTTCCATGCCCTCCTCTCTTTGCAACTCCTCCCTTTTAGCCAGTACCAGCTTAGATCGGCGAAAGATGTTATATCCTAGTTGTCCTACCTAGAACCCAAAAAATGATGTTACTCCGCAATACCATTATGAAATGAAAATTTGATTAGAAATTATTGATCTCATACTTACCATGTTGCAATGGTAGAACAGTGCTTGGATGACCCCGGCCTAGCTGAGATTCATTAGTCTCCGTGATCGAATACGAACAGCCTAGACTAGAGCCATTTTAGAGCATTGCTACATATCATCCCCCCTAGATGATGGAGGTCGAATCATTCACCTCTTCGATTTGGCTAGTGGCGAATAGGGGAGTAGGCAGCCGTAGGAGTTGGAATAGGGCATCATCGCCAAGCTTCACGAACAGGTCATAGCGTGTAGCCACTTTATGTTTTTCTTTGCCTGCTGCAATCTTTTTAGGGGCCGAGCCTCCTTGTTTGACCATCAATCTCTTGCTGCGACCCGTGAGGCTACTCGGGATAGGATTTTCCCTACAAATGGACTGAGATTTTGCCGCTTGTTCTATCTGCGTAGGCGTCAGAGCTGACGTCGACTGAGTGGAACCCGCTGGTTCCACGAGAACTCTTTCCCATCGTGCAACGATTGCTCAGCGACACTCCTTATTTCTTAGAGCTCGAGCTTGGGATTCAAATCTATTTCGTGCTATTACTTTTTCTCAATCTGCAAGCATAGACAATATAAGCAAACATCAGAGTCAAGTAGAAAGATATAGTACCTACAATTATAAAGGTCAACGAGAACCACTACCTAGCTGATTGCCCTCAGGCAGGTCGAGCTAGGTCGATGACAAGCCAGCTAATACCAAACACGTTTCCTTAGTCAGAATAGAGGCCTCTATATGTCCAAATCCAACTAAGTTCCTGATGAATGTGTTAGGCGAGTTAGGTGTTTGGTTCTTAGGCATCTCCATAGGTCCCCTTCACTAACCCCAAGGAACGGCAAGAACCCCTGGCCCCTGAATATAGAAAATGTATTTTTTCTATTCTTAGCCATAAGATAAGGCAGGGGATACTAAGAATTTTTGGCGGGGTAGAGCAGTTAAGTAGTAGAAATCAGACTTCTCGATACTACCCGACTTTCACAACATAGGTAGATGAAATAGATTTGAAACGTTGGCAAAGGAGGCTGGTTGATTATATAAGTGCATCAGCACGGCAAAACTATATAAGGTGGTGAAATAGTTTGGCAACAGTTGGGTTATACACACTTCCAGGCCTATGAAGAGGTCGACTATCACTCACGCGATGGGAAACCTAAGCCCACATTTCAACCCTTCCTCAAGCACAGTGATACACTCTCAAGGAGGTTGATGTATTCTACCCCGAGCCCTTGGAACTACCAGCTTGTACTCCTCAGAGATATTTTAAATGTTATCTCAGTATAATGGTCTAGGGTAAACAATCAACCCCGGGTTATGGGAACTTTGAATGGGCCAGCCTCATCCTTGAAAACTGCTCTCACACTACTCGAGCTACTGGAACTGCTCGAACTCGACCTATCATTAGAAGAACTACTTGGACTGCTATCACAGGATGTTTTAGAAGCACTCTCACCCTCAGCCCCCCAGATAGGCTATGTTCTCAGACCTAGTATCCTCGCTATCGGAGCTGGTAGACATTTTGTCGTAGAAGAAAAGGGAAAAAAGAAGTAAATGACAGACTAACTTACAGTGGATATTTAACAAGCTTTAACCATATAAAGTTGGAGAACTTTAAAGGCAGGGATTCGACCAGATATAGATTTAGCAAAAGTATAAATAGAGACATGTATCCCCATTATTTATAGGGATTTATGCATGGGAACCCAAGTGTTAGTTATGATTACACTCTGCCTCTATATGCTTCGTATTCTGTGAAGTAACCGGCACAATAGATGCAGTTGAATTGCTACAAACCCTGATCAACAATTCAAAAATTCTAGTCGAGGATTCAAAGACCCTAGATGAATATGGCTAATCACCGTAATTGTCTATTAACTCCTTGTTCCTTCTCGTCGACAAGCTCGATTAGGACTGCGAGTTGGGGGGACTCATGATATGGGATAGTTCAGCAGGCTTACTAAGCCCAATGTTAGTTTCATTCAGCCTAACAGACTTGTTAAGCCCAACGTTAATTTTGGAGCTAACCCATTTGACAACAACTATTTAGTTGAGTAAACTATTATCGACCATACTCGGCAGGATGCATCACCTATTCTAGCCTATTCCACCATGTACGAGGTCGATCAACTAAATGGGTGACCAGTTAGGTTCGTTCGACCGTTGTCAACCTCAGGTCTCTTTCTCAAGCGATGACTTAGATCCACACAGTATTTATTATTCTAACAGACAGCATGCCTTCGCATTAATGACATGTGACAGTTGGTACATCGCTGCCACCAACTTTGCCACCAATCCTGTCACCACCTTTGGTAGAGAGACGCCTACCAAAGGTACTGTTCACCTTAAAAAATAGAAAATTGTGCCACCTAAAATAATACTGAGATCTGAAATGACTATTAACCCCCCGACAAGAACTAAAGCCCACTTCACCTGGGAGGGGCACTATCGACAAATCACGTCTAGAAAAGGCTATGAGTACCTCATATCCAACCACGCTCCAGGTAATACCAATTATACTATTCTCTCTCCATACTCTGTTCGATTAACTTATCTTGACTAGAACTGGCTTGAGCATCGAAATGCCTTAGCCGGGGCACCTCAACTAGTTTAATGTGTGTTAATTGTTGCAGATCTTAGATCTTGAGAAGAACATAAGTTGAATTACTCAACCTCTCTGGTCGAATATATCACAAACAGTTCCCTTTCACTATATACAGCTTTCTACTTCATTAGTCGCATATATAGTTATAAAGTATTTTGAATTCTCTATTTAAATTTATTTTTTATTTTATATTCCATTTCACGAGTACATATTAAATATGTATAATTTATAATTAAATATTTTTTTAAAAAATATTTAATATACTTAATATTTATTTATAATATTAAATCAAGAATAAAATATCAATTATTGAAGTAGAGGATTTAGGTGACACATATATATACATATGATTGAGTTTGTATGATTTTTAAAATATCATTTATGATATTAGTAAGTAGTTTAAAATATTTGAACATAACTTATATGTATGAGATTTGGGAATTCAAATTTTAATTAATGAATCCTAAGTGTCCTTGTGTGTAATCTAAATAAATGTAAAAAACTCATAAATAAGATGTTTGAATTTTAACTTTTCTCTTAAACAGCAAATAATGAGTTTGTACTGTATTTAAAAGATTCTAATTTTTTTTAATTGTAAATAATCCGGGATAAGTCAGTAGGCCCAATAGGCCCAACATCAAACGAGACAGCCCACGAGGCCCAACGATAAAATCTGTTTGGTCGATCGGTATCAACCTCACTTGGTAGGGTCTACGGTTAACACATATAGACCTTAGGACTACTCCAGAAGTTTGAGCATTCGAATCTGATCGACATGAATCGACCTTTGGCATTCACTCAAATCCCCGCCAGACATATTGATCTAACAGGTTGAGCTCCTCTGCACTAATGACACATGGCAGCCGGTGCAATCGTTGCCAACAACTTGACAACCCTACCAACAACTTTGGCAGAAACGTACCGCTACTGGAAAGGTTTACCTTGAAAAGTAGGAGATTTAGCCACCTGGCACAGCACTGTGATCTGGATATGGAATAACTCCCAATCCCCTGGCATGGGAAAAAGCTAGTACACCTGATAGGGGTACTTGG
>JACGDI010005728.1:1476426-1496664 GCA_014898725.1 Jacaranda copaia | reverse complement strand
ACAGAAAGTTATAAATGCTCCAGGCCCAACCACGCTTAAGGTAATGCCACTTACACTATACACTTTACACTCTCTATATTCTGCTCGATTTCCCTCTCGACCAGAACTAACTTGAGCGTCGGAATGCCTTAATCAGGGGGATCTCGGCTAGTTTAATGTGTGTTGTGGTTGTAGATCTCAAGCTCAGAACTACATACAATCCTCATTTTCTCTACACACAGCTTTCTGCAGCATCAGTAAATATCCTAAAGTCATCATCAAATATTCTATAAAATCAACAATCTTATTTAAAATAAAATATATAACTCTAGAATAAACTAAAACATAACATGGAAATTTATATGTTTTAAATAATATGTATTAATAAGGCTAAGTGAATAATTTTCATTCCTATAAAGCTGTATCGTGCTCCTGTGACCTAATCCATTTTCTTTAATTACGACGTAATCAATGTTTGGCAATGATGATCGTAAGTCATTAAATAGGCTAAATAAATACTAATTTGTACTTAAATAATTATTTAAACATTAATAATGGTTCTTCACACACACACACACACATACATATATATATATATATATGTATGTGGGTCCAAGAGAAAACCAAAAAAAGAGATGTTCCATGATTTTGGCAACTTCCTTCTAAATGTGGCTGTTGTGCAGAATAGATATATTGACGAGTTAAAATATGATATCCCTCCACAATACATACAACCAAAAAGAGTAAACTTTTAGCTGCCACCAAAAATAATGGATAAACATGTCTTAAGGGTTAATTTTTCCTAAAAAACACTAATTTGGAATCTTATCCATTTTTGGGAACTTGAGCAAAAAAATAAAAATAAAAATAAATTTTTTTGTGCGGTTTGTACTAAACGACAAATATTTGTAGATAAAAATTTATCGACAAAGACATATTGACCATTCATATTGTTTTTACTATAAAATTGCTCGAGGCCCTACTATAAACAGAAAGAAAGAGATTGAGAAACACAATCAAAAAACAAAAAAAACAAAAAACTACCCCAACACCAAGGAAAAAGAAAAAAAAAAAAAAAACTACCCCAAAAATGGCGTTCATGAAAACCGCCATTTGTTTCTCATTCGCCCTCTTCATCCTCGCGGCCTCCGCCGCAGGCAGCCCCTTCTGCGACACCGCCAACAACAAGGCTCTATGCGCAGAATTGGTACAAGGGGCCAAAACCTGGCCGGAAGCCATGACGAACGCCCTAAAAGGCGCCCTGCAGAAGGCCAAGGCCGGCAAAGCCATAGCCGACCGCGTCGGATCTAAGCTTCCCGGCGACCTGAAGCCCCAGACAAAAGAATCTCTCGCCGGCACTTGCCGCGAGGCTTATGAGAACATCCTCGATAACATCAACCAATGCATCGGGTTCGTAAAGAACGATCCTTTTTCTTCCCTCAGAACTTACCTCTCGGCGTCGTCGTTCTCCGATTGTACGGACGGGTTGGAGGAGTTTGGCGTTTCCTTGCCGGAGGTGTCTCAGTTCGCTGATGAGATGCTGAGCCTGAGCAGCACCCTCTTGGCAGTGGCACAGAAGAAGCCATGAATGTGATTAAGCCCATTGGTAATTAAAGAGAATTAATTAATGGAATACAAATGTTGGAAATGTTCTATTTTTCAGTGAAGTTGTTTGGAGGTGTTTCTGGAAGGAATTTTGATGGAATTTAACATGGGTAAATATATTTAGGAATGCGTGAATAGATATTTAATTTTTATGTTTATATTGCTGGTTTTCAAGTAATCATTTGAGTATTAATTATTGCGTGTTTCCTAGTGCATAATGGGATTTAGGCATGTTTAAAAGAATAAAATGTACATTTAATTTATTTTGAAAGAAAATATTTGAATTGCAGAAGTCATCTTCTGCAAATTTATTTTATCGAGCCGCATTAAATTTTTGCATAATATATATTATTATATTAGTACAGGGATTAAAAATATTATTTATTAATTAATATGATGAGTTAAAAAATATAAATATGTATATATTTCTAATTAATGTAATTATATCATTACATGTAAAATTATATATAATATTGATATGTTTGTATTATATATAAGAGGTTTTTTTTTTTTTTTTTTTTTTTATCCCAACTACATGCACGCTTAAAATTTGTTAAGATTTAAACTTCAAAAGATTATTTGAATTTTTTCCCCATTAAATTTACATAAACTACCAAAAAAACTGACTTTAGTGACCGCTAAACAATTATCGCTTCTAGCGATCACTGATTTGTAACTGATTTGTGATCGATTTGTGACTGATTTTATTTGAAACGTTTTTTTAAAAAATAGTAACTGATTAGTGACCAAATTGAGGACCCCAAACATGGAGGTCACTAATTGGTCATTAAATTAATGATCGATTTTTCTTGGGGTCATAAAGCGGTCACTGATTTTTCTTGGGTCATAAAAGTGGTCACTAAATTATTGATCGATTTTCTTTGGATCACAAAAGCAGTCACTAAATAATTATATAATACTTTAAGTTAATTAGATAACTTATTATATTAATAAAATTAATTTGTCTAATTAAAAAAATAAATTATTATATTTTTTTAATTAATAAAATTATATTTGTCTAATTTTATTATATTTTTATAAATTATAATTTAAATAGATAAATATTACATATATAATTAAATAATACAATTAAATAAGTTATTGTTTATAGAGTCAAATAAATTTTAGGTATAAGTAAATAATATATTTTTAATTTTATAAATAATGTCACATGTTCCAATAACATATAATATGAAAATAGTAATACCTATTAATTATTAATCATGTCATTTCTTAAAATTATAAAAATTTAATTATCATCTAATATTAACATAATAATCTATTAATTTAAAAACAAGTTTTAAATAATTACTTTATTTATTGCTAAATAATTCATCTAGCAAATAATGTATTAATTTTTTAATGCTTTAACTTATTCAGATAACTTGTTATATATTAATAAAAATTAATTAATTTAATTATCCAAATGAATTATTATATTTATATAAATTATATCTTATATAGATAAAAAAATTACATATATAATTAAATATTCTAATAGTATATTTAATTTACTTATCTATTCAGTATGATATATTAGTTAATAATCTATTTCATTTAATAATCAATTACATATAAAATTAAATATAACAATAAATTAATTTAAATAATTATTTTGTTTATTACTAAATATTCATATACAAATATCTTTATTAAGTAATTAATTAAGTTTTCTATACACATAAATATGAAATAATAAATAGTTAAAATAGTTCATTTTAATTAAAATTGGCGAATACTTTCTTTAATTGGCGAGTGCTTTCTTTAATTGACGAATGCTTTCTTTAATTGTAATGAAATGATGCGTAATTTTAATTTGCGAAAGTTTTCTTTAAAGTAATACATCATTTGTTGTTTATAATTTTAAAAAAATATAAAATATCAAAATAAATTATGAATTACATTAATTACACATAATTTCTTTACAATCTTTACATAAATATACATACACATCATAAAACTATAAATATACATAGATATAGGGCTCGTTTGCTTGGTATGATAGGATTAGACGTTATTGATAAGATTATGATTCATTATTTAGAAAAATATCAATATTTTGTTTGCTTGCTTGGATTACTAAAGTGTTTGGATAGTAAGATCTTAAAGCTTATAAGATATTAATAATGATAATTTTATAATTAATATAATTAAAACTGAGCAAACTTGTTAAAATCTTAAAAATAAGTTAAAAACTTCTTACCTTTTTAAAAAGAATTTATAAGTTTCTAATATCTTATTTTAAAATCTTTATAAATTTTTTTCTTAAAAGAGATTATGAAATATTTTTTAACATCTTATAAAATATCAAAGATCTTATAAAATATTTTGAGAAGATTATAAACTTACTCAAACAATAAAATTTATCTAAATATAAAATTTAAACTTTAAATCCTAAAATCTCACAACTCTATAAATTTCAATCCTCAATATATTAATAATAGAGAATATTTTTATTAATTAACATTATTATATCTACATATCTAAAACTAAATATCAATATTCAATAGTTATCATAAAATCTAATTTTTTAAAATTATATTAAAATATAATATGTGAATATATGAACTACCAAGATATGAATCAAGTCATATATAACTAACTAGTAAAAAATTAAAATTAAAATTTAAAAATCAAGAAAATTAATTACTATAATTTAATAAAAATTATCAAAATAAAATATAAAACAATAAAAGATTCAAAAACCACAAATAACCAAGTGACTAAACCCTAACTCCTATTTAAATTTCAATTTTTGTACTTTCCCTCACTTTTTGGTAACTCTCTTCCTCCCTTCTTCTTCCTTCTATTTTTTTTTAATCTTTTTCTAGATATCTCATTGCCGCTGCTAGGTTTTGAGATGCCCAGCAATGGTTGGGTCGCTACAGCTCCAGCAGAAACCTAGCAGACCCAGCAATGAACCTAGCAGTAGTTGGGTCGCTTCAGCTTGCTGGGTCTGCTATTGGCCTCTCTAGCTTGAGTAGAAACCCAGCAAACCCAGCAGTTTTTTTTTTTTTGAATTTTGTATAATTAAAGTAATTTTTTTTAATATTGTAGGTTCGAAATTTTGCATTTGGGGGCATTGTAAAGAGGTAATTTATTTTAGCGTTTAAGTTATAATTATTTGAAGTGTGTTTATGAATTATGTAGTCAATATTTTGTTTATTATAAATTGTATGTTTCCTTATACATTTACAATAAGTTACACATGAATTATATGAATTGTGTTTATGAATTATGTAATCAATATGTTTATTATAAACTATAATTCTAATTTTGTATTTTGGGGCATTGCAAAAACTGAGCAAGCTTGTAATTCTAGTTTTGAATTCTATTCACAAGATAAGACTTTCCCGAGTAACCTGTATGATGTCAAGAAGATGGTGATAGGGCTTGGTCTAGGTAATGATAAAATTTGGCTTTGGGATTATATACTAGATTATTTTGACTAAATAATGGCATCTCATTGTGAAGCTCATCTCAAGTTCAAACTTAGCATAAAAAGATAGTTTTGGACTTTTCTTGATTGGATATATTAATTGTGTATATGAATTATATAATCAATGTTATAAATTATAATTCTAATTTTGCATTTTGGGGCATTGCAAAAACTCAGTGAGCTTGTAATTCTAATTTTGAATTCTAATCAAAAGATGAAACTTTCCCGAGTAACTTGTATGATGTAAAAAAGATGGTGGTAAGGTTTGGTCTGGGTAATGATAATATTTGGCTTTGGGATTATATACTAGATTATTTTAACTAAATAATGGCGTCTTAATGTGTAAAGCTCATCTCAAGTTCGAACTAAGCATAAAAAGATAGTTTTGAACTTTTCTTGATTGGATATATGCATATATATATATATATATATATATATATGTAGCATGCATATTTTAAGACAAAATGAACCAAATGCACATCCAAGTTAAAGACAAAATTCTGCATTCATCATATTAAAACTATATGTAATGAAAAGTTAATAATATATATAGGTATATATTAAGGGGAATAATGCATTAAAGAATGATTAGGCATTAATTAAGGTTTATTTTGTCTTTAGACCAAAAAGCAAGAAGTATGTGGTTCATATCTTATTTGTAATGATGTTTTTCAGTTTATTTTTAATTAATAGTTAAAGATTTTATTGAATAAAGCAATATATGCTATTTGGAATCCCTATTTTGATTCCATACTAACTTTGATGCATCTATACTTAGGCGGACTTGCCATTGGGAAACACCTTTTCTTTTGCATATTGGTATGGATCAACCTATTGCTTTTTCCCCACGTATTTTGTAATTTGAATATTTATTTGCTTTTCATTTTCTCTTATGTAGATCACTTTTTAATTAGTATATATTATGTCTAAGAGTTTATTAATTTTATTTCTTGAAAATAGAGAATTTTTAGTCTTTGGAAGAAACACAAGCAGTGTGATTGTCATTTATTGATAGATGTCATATGTTTTAAGTGCTTTTGTAATGATGTGCCTATACTTTTATCCCCTTCCTCCAAACAAATCTTTCTATATTTTTTTCCTATGTCTTTTATGCTCATGTTGTCCACATTTGGTAAATTAATTGATCTTTATAAGAAATTTGCAATTGCATGACCTTTTTTCTATTATGAACTAAAATAATTAGGTGTTGGAGTAGCTTTGTGGACCATGGCTTGAACGAAGTTGATCCTGAAGCTCTTGGACATAGTTTTTGGATTATTTTTTAGTCTTATAGTTCTTTATAAATATAGTTTTTGGATTACTTTATTTTTATAATTAACATGTTTGGACCGAATGAATTTGTTTATATTCAAAGATTTTTGTTTTGTCTATGAATTTAGATATATAATATTATTGAATTTTGGATACAATTTTGTAATTTTTAATGTGAATTATTATTTTGAATTGTGTAGTTTTACATTGTTGTAAATGAGAATAAAGAGTATCCATTTAACATTAAAAAGAAAAAAATATTATAAAAAAATTAGTGACTGCTGCCGAGTCGATCACTAGGCGGTCACTAGTTAATGACCAGTTAGTGACCAACCATCAATGACCCCATCAAATTGGTCACTAAGCGGTCATTGATCAGTGATCGTTTAGTGACCGACTATCAGTGACCCCATAAAATTAGTCACTAAAGGGTCACTGATTAGTGACCGATTATTAGTCACCCCCCAAAATCGTTCACTAAGTAGTCACTAATTAGTGATCACTTGTTCACTCTTTTATTAATTATTTTGTGATGGAATTTAAAAAATTAGTGACCGCACTAGCGATCACTAATTTGTAACTGCTTGCTCTAGATGTTACAAATTTCAATTTGTGACGAGAGTTTTTGTTACCGCTGTGGGCGGTCACAAGTGCAGTGTTAACATTGTCAGTAACCCCATTTTTATTGAATTTGTGACCGATTTGGCAGTCACAAATGTCAATTTTTTTGTAGTGATAAGCACATACTTATAGTTTAAACTCCAAAACTCAAACATACTGTGAGGATTGAAAAAATAAATAAATAAAGTGTGAGGGTAATATTATTGACCAATTAACTATTAGTCAATTTAAAAAAATTACACAATAATGTCATTAATATTAATATTTAATTATATAAATATTTCTAACAGGAAAAAATTTATTATTGTGTGAGTGATTTATTCAACAAGTTTTTACATACATTTATTTCTATTTTTCTTTTTATTTATTGCTTTTTTTTAACAAAAAATAATCTTTTCCCATTTTTAAATATAAGAATACAAATGGTGACCAACTGCCACTCTACCTTGTGTTGTTTCTATATGTGTTTGATATGGGTTGTTAGCCCCAATATAGTCTTCTAATTTCACCTAAAGCTCATTTGCTTATTTTGATATTGCATGATAGATAAACAATAAAAGTCAATTTCAATGTTTGGTTCATTTTTAAAAGCCTTTGATACAGTTAGGTCCCAACATACATTTAAGGCCAAACTTAGCTTCTATATCAAGGTCCTAGGCCGTGACATATTTTTCAATCTAAGTTAGAAATAAATTATAGTTTATCAAATAGAATAACTAACCAAACAATCAAAGTTGAATATCAAATTATTTAAAATATGCAAACAAACATTAGATTAGATACACAATAACCCACTATTTATTCTAGTTATACATATCATGCCTAATCTAATCACACCAAGCAAACGAGCTCCTAATGTGTTAGTTGATAGGCAAGATGAAAATGCTGGCCAGCCCACAATTAATCCAACGCCCGCATTGTTCATGCAATTGTATGCAATTCAAGTAGTGGGTTGGGGGATGCAATTATGTAATCTCACCTCCTCATTACAATTTTACTTCCTTAATTGTCCTTTTTTTTCCTTGTAAAGGTTAATAAAAGGGATGAGGGTTTTATTCAAGGGCAATTTTGTTATTTACCTAACTAATCTCACATATCAAATATGTATTAAAGATTAAGGTGGATTTTAATGGCAGTAATTGTAAGGTCAATCTTGAATATCAAACAAATTAATAAATTATTTAATCTCATCTAATCTCATTCTATTCAAATTTTTATTACTATTTACATTCTCAATCAAAGGTGCATAAATCAATAGTAATGTATTTTCAATTAATTATTTTTATAATAAAATATTTGATAGGAGAAAAAATAGAAGATGAAATAAAAAATTTAAACTGTAACACAATCAATCTTCAAGTTTAGCTTGTAAGGAGGCAGAAGAAAAAAAAGGAAAATAGAAGAATGCTTCCATATTCGCTTGTGGTTATACAACCAAGTTTGTAAAAACCATTCGAAAGGCATATACAAGTGTAACAACAAATCTTCTTTGTCTGCAAAGTAAAATTATAAGACAAAAATTCAAATAAATAAGAATGAAATTAAAATCTATCAATTATGGATCTAATCTCTAATCTAATCCTCTAATTCTTCCATTCCAAAAATGATCTTGAAATTTGATGAGCTCCACAAAACATTGTAGTTCTCCTTGAATTTGATTTGGAATAGCACTAATTTGAGGATTTTGTACCTTAATCTTGAATCAAATGTTAAAATATGATGAACTCCGCAAAGAACACCTAGAATGCCATGGATTTCCTTGAATTTGCTGGAGAGAATAGCTGGACTGCTTCAAAGTTTCTTTGACTTGAAATATATAGCAAAAACTTCAATGCATTCCCTAGATACACATTTTAATTGCTGAAGCCTTCGATAATTGATCTTTGTAGTTAATGCTTAAATTTCTCTAGTGATATATGTAGTTAATCACATGTTCTTCTTTCCATTGGCGGTACTTGATGAGTTCAATCACGCTAATTATCTTTTGAGTGTTGTAGAAACAATTGAGGAACTCTTGTTCCAATTGCCCCCAACTATTGATGGAGCCTACCTCCAAGTCAGTATACTAATTAAAAGCATTGATGTTTAATAATTAAATAAATTACTTTACCAAATAATCTCTATATGTCCTAGCAATGTTACAAGTCTCAATAAAATGAGCCATGTGCTGTTTTGGATTGTCTTTGCCATCAAATTGTTGAAACTTTGGGGCTGGTACCAATTGACATCTTCAAGTTGTCAATTCTTTGAGTATATGACTTAGAATAATTCATAGACGACTTGAAACTTCCATCAAGCTTGTTTTTGATAGTCTCCATGATAAACTCCTTCAATGGGTCAATGGAAATTAGTTCATTAGTGAAAACTTGTAGTTCTTTCATTGCAATCTCTTCAATTTTAGTTGGTTGTCTCTTTATGGATATTTTGCCTTCACCCTGAGCCTGAATTTGTTTCTCCACCATGTAGCTGGAATCAAGATTGTCCACTTTTCTCATTAATTTGGAATTTTGAAAGTCTCATTCTTGAACATGCTTCGTGAGTCCTTCAATAGTTTTCGTTAAATTTGCAATTTGTTCCTCTAAGATTGTAGCACTTGTCACCATCATCGCCACCATGTTTGAGGAATTTGAGGTTGAGTGGGGAATGGATGATGTAGATTCTTTCTTTGAATTTCCACCATCTTCATTTATATTAATAAAATGTGGTAACATCTTTTCCACAACGAGCGAATGAGCCACTTTCGAAGATGATTGCAGTTTCTTAGACATACTTCTTCTGATGATGCCAACACTTTTTACTCCAATACTTGAGGAATTTAAGGCAATAATTGTCAACGTTGCAGTCTTATTGGCAGCCATGATACCTCATTCTTGATGAAGGAAAGAGATGAGAGGTAGAGATTGTCCTACTAGATGTGCCAAAATTTGTAACAAAAATTTTTTTGTCTACAAAATAAAATTATAAGACAAAAATTCATACAAAAAAGAATGAAATTAAAATCTATCAATTATGGGTCTAATCTCTAATTTAATCCTCTGATTCTTCCTTTCCAAATATAATCTTAAAATTTGATAAGCCTTACGATGAATACTTTGAACATTGTGGTTCTACTTGAATTTGATTTGGAATAATGTCAATTCAAAAGTTTCACACCTTAGTCTTAAATCAAATGCCAAAATATAATGAGTTTTGTGAAGAACACCTGGTATGCCATGGATTTCCTTGAATTTTCTAGAGAAAATAGTTGGATTCCTTCAAAGTTTCTCTGACTAGCTAGAATTTTTATTGTTGAATGAGCTTTGGCCACCCCCTTTATATAGATGTTTGATAAGAGACTTCCACATTGATTGAACTTCTTTGATGATTATCTCTTTGATAAGATAATATCTAATATCAAGATATAATGTCAGATTATCCAGATCAAATATCAACAAACAATACCAGATATTAAGAAAAAATATTAGATATCAATAGACAATATCAAATATATTTGATTTGAATGGTCTTTTGACACTTATCAATATTTGATTAGAGTATAAAATAAATACTAGAATATTAATTAAAATTAACTATCTATCTTTTAGAATTAAATTTAATAAATTCTAGGATAAATAGAAAATTTTGAATTAATAGTTAGCATATTATTTTATACGTCTCACTTCTCAATTGGCTAAAAATTGATATGCCTACAACAAGAAGTTAGATATTATAGTAATTACTGATTATGGGTGTAGTAGATTTTTTAGAATTTTATTCAACCAACAAAATTAGTTATGAGTGATTAGTTATATGAAATTATGGGATATGAATTAAATTAATTCACAAGATAAATGAAATATGACAAAAAATAAGAAACATGATACGTGAATATGTTTTTAATTAAATTGATGTTTATAAGAAAATTGAATTTCACATATATAGTTATAGTTTTTTTGAGTAACTAATAAAATATTGATATATTTCCTCCTTTTCTTAGTGTGCATTCCAATTTTACTTAAGATTAATATTTTTTTTTCATTTTTTATTTTGTTGTTATTATAATGTTTTTCATTGTTAACTAATTCATGGTGTTTTTGTAACATCTTGAATTTTGATTCCTAACTATAAAATTATTATTTTAATAAAATAAAACACAAATTCAATAAAGCGAGATTAAAATAATTTTGGTTCAATTTTAACTTAAGCTTACGCAAAATTGTTGGGACTTGAGGAATTTAATTGTAAATGATATAAGGATTTGGATGTCCAAAATTTTAGAACCAAGAGGCCAACAGTGAAAGTTAAACTTTAGGGACTAAAAAGTAATTAAGTTAGGACATAATTGTCCAAAATTATAAATGTTAGGGCTCAAAATGCAAATATAAAATTTCTTGAGGACCGGACTGAACTCTAAGGACTAAATTGAAGGCGGTTCAAAGTTGGAGGAACTTAATAGTAGATGATGGAAAACTTTTGGAGGTCAAATTGAAACCCTGAAAAATTAGTTAATATATGCACTCGAGGTGCGAAACTTTATCAAACTTTCAACAGATTACTCAACGTCTCCCTCATTCAGCTTGCCCAGATTCAGTCCACAAAACCCAAATTTAACACCATAAGGTTACTCTACTCATCATGGTGAACAAAATCATACCAAACTTGATCAAAAACACCGAAGGAATCGTCAAAAAATTTGAGGGTGACGGACTTTGAGGGGAGTGGTGGTGGTTTTGCCACCTCCAATGGTGAAATTTCGATGGGCTTTAAGGGTTCTTGGTCGAAATGATGTGGGTAGGACAATGATGGTGTCAATTTAGTGAAACAGGAGGTGGTATGGAGAATTTGGAGCGTGGTGACGCTAAGGCTTTGTAGTGACTTTGGACAGTCAATTAATTGGCTTGTCGATATTCGAATTCAAAATTGATTGAGTGGTTTTGCTCACCGGAAAGAGATGCATCTATTTGTGGTGGCAGTTTCCAACTCCAGCGACAACAACAGTAGTTCAAAGGTAGGCTAGCGGTAGCCCCGCAATGATTCTGCGAGACATATTAATGGTGACTAGATTTTGATTTTGGATTCAGAGAGCTGCTTTCACACTTGAATTTGAACATGATTTCGCCCAATTAAGTAAAATATTTTCAATTGAATCTTTATTCGATTAATTTCCTGAATTTTAATCAATTAGATTATATGACTAAGGTGTATGAGTCTCTAATAAATAAATTAGGACTTAATTGACTCATATGTGAATTAAATTTGGAATACTATTCTTGAATATTTGATTAGATATAATTGAGAAATTTTGAATTTTGGATCAAGCATTGACTTAATATAAAATAAGACTGGGACTGATGATTAAGCTTAAGAGGATTCCCAAATAATAAACAAATTAGGACCCTGTGATAGAAGTTAATTCATGAAACTTGAATCAAGCCAAATAAGTTCAATAATTACAAGGAATCAAAATAATTAGCGAAATTATATCATTTAAGTTAAATGAGCAATTAGAGCTTCAGTTTAGAAATATAAGATATGGTTGAATCATATTACAGTTAATTAATTACTATTCAGGCATTACAAATAATTAATTACTATTTAGACATATGGTTATGTAGTAGACAAGAATCTGACATAATTAAACATCTTTATATTCAAACTTGAAAATCAATAATGATTATGAAAGGAAAATAAACTTATCAACATATTGAGGTAAGCTTATTTAGTCTAATAGTATATCTTGGATAACTAGGTAACAAAGCGATAGGTTATCAGGCTCATTGAGTAAAGCCTCGCAAACTAATATTATCAGGTGAGTTTATATTAGATTTCTTGGTTGGGGAAAGAGCATATTTATTTCTGAATATATCCTTGTTGCTTGATTTTCCTATGTTGTAATTCAATAATTGTTCGTTCTATGCTATTCCTTGGCTCTTGTGTTGAAGTTAATAGTTTGCCTAAATTGTTGTTCCTTGCTTATAGCTCTTGAGCCATCATTATTTAAAATTTCAGCCTACCTTGATATGAATTCTTATTTTATGTATATATATTAGTAAATATATCATTATTGTTTGATCCTTTCTTTGTTGGAGATTGTTGTCCCTATATTCTATAATGATCTTCAAATTTTATGTTGATCTTGACAACCTAATTGTACCTCTTCTCATTTAGCCATGATTCTTGAGTTATTGTTATTTGTATATCTATCTTGAGATGTTAAATTCCTAAACCGAGTGATTAATCTAATTCATACTCTCACAAGTTTTGAAAAAGTAAACTGTTTGCAAAATTTTACCACACATCACCCTTTACACTAATTATAGTTCGTGGTTGATCATGATCTATCCTGTCTTACTTGAAATTAGTGATTATGTTGGAAAAACTGAAAAGGGATTCGAAATGTATTTTTCCATTCTCGCCATGACTATTACCTTGAAATGAGAGCGATGTTGATTAACTGATTACTCATTTATTATGGCAAATTGACATATTAATTGAAATACTGTAGGACATATTATACTACTCAGTACTTGAAACCTTTGGGGGTGGGCCCCAAGATCAGCTTTGAAAGATGACTAGGCGGAATGGACTGATGGTGGCTAGTCTTCAGTCGATACCCTACTAGCTATATATATAATCTCATTTTATAGCCAATTGGAGATAGCTGTCTATGAGTGGGATAATGTATGCGGCTAGCCATGCCTAATACTAGCTCACTAGTCCGAGCCGATCACTCAAGACTTGGAGGGATGAGGATTTTAGTGGTTTTTAAAGTGGAGTTGCAAGGTTGGAAAACTACCATCAGCTTAATTGCAAAAGTGTTTATTAATTCATTGTTGCTTGATCTTTCTAGACAATTGTATTCCTTTACATGCATTATATCTTATGTATCTGCGACAATCTTGAATGTTTTGTTATTAATTCAATACTTGTTGATTATCACTTTGTATACTCATGTTGTTCCTTCAATAATCATTCATTAAGTCATTTAAATTTACAGTTTTGTATTGTTTCCTTTCATTCTTACCCCAAATAAGGACGGGTGACGAAGATAGACTAATTTGCATGACACATGAGGTAATAAACCTAATGAATATACAAATAAAAAGGTGGTATTAATTGAGCTATTGACATAAATATGACAAATGGGCTGAAAGTGCTAAATGTGATCTATGACGTTTTGGTTATTAGTGAAACTGTTGATGGAGGTTACTTGTAGAGATTAAATATTTTTTTGCAAAGAAAAATATAGTCTCAGTGCCATTTTTTCCTTTCGTATTTGATTTTTATTTTTTTTCTTTTGTGTTCTTTTCAAGAATGAGCATGATTAAATTTTTTATCTTCAAAAATAGATGTGTATTACCAAAAGAATTATTTTATGGGAACGAGAACTACATGCAATTACTGTTAATTTATGTTTGAGATGATAAATTTTACTTTAAAGTAATTTTAAGGTATCAAGAGTAAAATAAGAATTTGACTATTCAAGAAAAAATTGAAATATACATGGGTCTAAGAAAAATTTTGTATGGCTGTCTTTACATAAATACACGAGCCCAACAGAAACACTGAAAAAGGGTTGTTCCACGATTTTGACGACGAACTTCTCAATTTGGCTATTGCGTAGAATCCACGCAATAGGAGTTCACTGAGTTTTAAAATCTGATGTCCCATTCCCACAATATCATGTCCAAACCAAAGAAAGCAAACAGCCGGTTTGGTTTTGTTTTTTGGGCTATTTTCATTTTTTGTTCAAAATGAAAACAGGGAGTTGTCAATTTTTTTTTTCTATTTTTTATAAATATTTTTATTCTCAAAATATTTTTTCAGATACATTCTTACGCTCTTATTCTATTTTCACACTTTATGTTCTCCTACTTTCATTTGCATGGCGTTTAATACAAAAACCTATTTATATCCAAATACAACTAATTTTAAACCTTATATAATTATTACATTTTAAACAAAACATCTAAATAGTATTTTATTTTTAAAAACATATTTATAACTAACTTTTTACTATAAAATGAAAATGCCTCCAGAAAATAAATCCAAATAATCCCTAAGGCAAGGTTTGTTTTTATTAAAACAAAAACATAACTTTTTTATTTTCCTTAAACATTCAAAACAATTATTATATATACACACATATATCATCTTACACTACAATTGTACATAAATAAAATAATAATATAAAATTATATTTTCACTCCACTAACTAAATAAAAAGATATTAATTTGATATCTACAATACAATTTGTTTTATCCTAAAATATAACCAAACATAACATTACAATATAAAACAATTTCAAACAAAATTTCAAAACATAATGAAACATACATCGCATTCTTCCAATCCATTCCCCAAAATATTTTTCTCAATTTTCTTTTAAGATATTGATTTAATATCTACAATACAATTTGTTTCATATCAAAATATAAAGAATCATAAGATTATAATCGAAAACAACCTCTAACAAATTTTCAAAATATAATTAAACATATATCACATTCTTCCAACCCACTCGTCAAAATATTTTTCTCAATTTTTTTTCAAAACATTTAGAATAAAACCAAACACTACCTAAACTTTTTAGCTTTTCAAGTAGAATTGGATAAGCATGTTTTAAGGCTTAATTTCTCCTAAAAAACACTAATTTGAAATTGAATTCATTGTAGGGAACCAACGAAAAAAATAAAAACAAAAATATTTGTGTGATTTATAAAAAACAACTGAATCATGAGAATTGTTCTACTAGACATATTAACTAAAGATGGCTGAAGCCCTACGTATTATAAAGAGAAAGCAAAAAGATTGAAGACGACAAACAAAAAGCAAAATAAAAGAAAAAGAAAAACACCCAAAACACCCGAAAAAAAAGAAAACTACCCCAAAACATGGCTTCCATGAAAACCGCCATTTGTTTCTTGGTCACCCTCTTCGTCCTCTGTGCCTTCGCCGCAAAACAACCCCTTTTGCGACACAACTGAGGACAAGGCAATCTGTACAGAATTGGTAGAAGGGGCTAAAACTTGGTCGGAAGCTATGACGAACGCCATAAATACCACCTTGCAGATGGCTAAGACCAAGAGACCCAGTTAGTTGCTGCTTAGTTGTTTTAGTTAGTTAATTAGTTACTAATTTTCTCAGCTATAAAAGCGATGTCAACAATGCTCTGTACATACTTTTCTCCAGAATCAATACTCAGTCCAATTCTTCAAATCACAAAGATGAACATTCCACATTTTATCTCCAAGTAAACCCCACGGATCTAATATGGTATCAGAGCGATGCCGATCCTGGGGAAATAAATTGAAGAATCAAGCCTAATTATCACCTCCGACTACTCGATCAAGGTCAAGTAAAGGAAATCGCTTGAATGGTGACGGCGAGAAGAGTCTAGAATCTGCTAGAGAATAGGATTACAAGCAACGATAGGAATCCTCTACATCTCCAAACATCAAATCATCCTGGTATGCTTTTGGTGACCACACCGTTGAATGGAAATAATTACTTGGATTGGAGTCGGCCATGAAGATCGCACTGAGTGCGAAGGTAAAATTGAGGTTTGTTAATGGTAAATGTACCATGCCAAAGGAAGGATCTGAGTAATTTGAACAATGGAGTAGGGTAGACTACATGGTGCAGTCCAGGATCTTGAACTCGATTTCTAAGGAAATAGTGGACGTTTTTCTATACACTGTAATTGCTAGGGAGCTGTGGCAGGAGTTGGAGGAGAGGTTTGGTGAGTGTAATGGACCGTTATTCTACCAAATCCAAAGAGAGATCAGTTCAATCACACAAGGAAACCAATCCATGGCGCAATACCATACAAAGCTGAAAAAATTGAGGGACAAATTACAGTGTCTACTCTCAATGTTGTAGTGTAATTATGGAGTGGCAAAGTAAGTTGCGGATTATAACTTATGTAGCAAGTTGATATAGTTTTTGATAGGTTTAAACGATAGTTACGATTATATTAGAAATCAAATCCTTGTCATGGAACCATTACTGACCATGAATAAAGCATACTTGATGATATTGAGAGTTGAGAAATAGAGAGAAATATAGATTTCATTTGGGGCAAGGGTTGATAACATGGCAATGGTGATTGAAAATTAGCAGGCCAAAAGGGTAAACAGTGACTCTCAAGGCTTCAAGAAGGCAAAATCGGGACAGAAGAAGGTGGATAAGTTGGTTCACATTGCACACATTGCAATCGCAATGGTTGCATAAAGGAAACTTGTTTCAAGCTACACGGTATGCTGGATTGGTATAAGAAGCTTGTAGAATTGAAAGGGAAGTCCGGGCACAAACAAACAACTAATATGGCTAATTTCGTCCAATGAAGAGTCTGAATCTATTTCCTTCAGAATGGAACAACAGAATATAAGATCTTATCCAACATGAAATAAGTAAAGCCATGAACAGGAAGAGTATAGTAGAAGGAGTGGTAGAGCATTTGGCTCATCTGCATGACTTTGCAGAGACAAATCTTCATCAAACCACATTCAGTATGCTTAGTTTGTTAGAATCTAATTGCTAGATTATAGACACAAGGGGCCTTGAATCATATGTGTAGTGACATGATGTTGATGAAAGACCTGAAATCCATTAGGAATCCAGCCCCAATACACCTACCAGAAAGAACTGTTATAACAACCAAAATGATAGGAAATGTCCATCTCACCAAAAAAATAACCCTAACTAATGCCTTATGCATCCCTCGATTCAAATATAATTTGCTATGAGTGAATAAACTATTAGAAAACTCTCAACTCAAATTCCTATTTTACTCAACGCATTGTTTCTTGCAGGACTTGCGGACCAAGGAAGTGTTGGCCATTGGAAAAGTTATTAGTCGGTTACATGTGCTTAATTCTAGTAGTTTTGATTCTAATGTGCCATGTTGTCCTACCAAAGAACCTGTCTTCTCTAAATCATATATTCCATCTTTGAATTGTAATAATTGTACTGCTTCCTATTCAAGAAATAAAGAAAAGAATGACATTGTGTTGCTTTGGCACAAAAGCTTGGGGCATCCTTCTGCTGCAGTTATGTCACGTTTGAAATTCATAAATAAAAAAGCCACGAGTTCTTGTACGCCTTGTGATGCTTATCAGTTGGCCAAACAACAAAGGCTTACATTTCCAACTAGTTAGATTAAAATCTAAAAAACTTTCCAACTTCTACATATAGATTTATGAGGTTCCTATTGCCAAGCTTCATTGACCAGGGCACATTTCTTCATCACTATCGTAGATGATTTTAGTAGATCCACTAGGACCTATCTCTTGTGCCACAAATCTCAAACAGCTCACACTCTTTCCCAATTCATTGCTCTAGTAGAAACCTAAATTGATGCCAAGATTAAAGCCATAAGAACGGATAATGGAACCGAATTAACTAGACATGAATGTCAATCCTTCTTCTAAAAAAAGAGAATTCAACAACAAAGGACATGCCTCTATACCCTTTAGCAGAATGGGGTGGTTGAAAGAAAACATAAATACTTGTTGCAAATGGCTAGAGCCTTCATATTTCAAGCAAATATGCCTAGGAAATTTTAGGGGGAATCAACCTTAATGGCTACCTATATCATTACTAGACTTCCAACTCCTTCTCTAAGTTGGAAAACCCCCTATGAACTTCTATCCGGTTGTACAACCTCCTACGAATCCTTAAAGTGCTTCAGATGCCTATGTTATATTACCAACACTCTTCTGCGTAAAGATAAGTTTGATCCTAGAGCAACCAAGTGTGTCTTCCTTGGCTATTCCCCTGGACAAAAGGCTTTTAAAACTCATGATTTTGAGTCACATAAAATCCTAGTATTTAGAGATATAATGTTCCATGAAAATATTTTTCCATTCCAGTCCAGCTTAGATAGTGATTTCACACCTTTACCAAATATTGAACCTGATTGTAATCCTTTGTGATATGGGATAGCCCAATAGGCCCAACAGGCCCAATTCTAAATGATAAAGTCCACGAAGCCCAAAGAACAAGTACCTGGTCGACTTAAATCGATCTCTTGTGACAGCACTCATAGTCGACCTGTATTGACTCCACGTGACAGCATCCGCAGTCGACCCGCATCGACTTTAGGATCAAGCCACACCTGCAAGCTATTATCTCTGATTGACACGAATCGACCATCGAATCATCCTCTATTCGCTTATCTAGCAGGTTGAATATCTCCATGTTGATGACACGTGGTGGCCGGTATAATTGCTGCCAACAACTTTAACAGCCCTGCTAACAACTTTGACAAACACGTGCCCCTTCTGGCACGGTTATCCGGAAAAATTGGAGATTTAGCACCTGGCACTGTACCAGATTCTGAACATGAAATGACTTTCAACCCCCTGATAGGAGGAAAGAACGATCACACCTCATAAGGGTATTTGGGTAAAGTTACTCCCACATAAAACTATAAATACAGTAGGCCCAACCGTGCTCAAGGTAATGTCATTTACACTATTCACTGCATACTCTCCATATATTCTGCTCCATCTAAACTAACTTGAGCGTCGGAGTGCCTTAACCGGGGGCATCTCGGTTAGTTCACGTGTGTTCCTGATTGCAGATCTCAAGTCCAATAACACTCAAGTTTATCGGAGTACTGGACCTTGAAGCTCGTAGCAGCATCATTTGGCGCCGTCTGTGGGAAGGTTGAGAGTGCAACGTAAAAATGGTAAACACACGCAGAGTAACTTCTAGGAGGAAGGAGAACCGAAGATCTATTTCCCCACCACTCTTTAACCCCCAACAACATACAACTACTCCGATCGCCAGCGCCCCCCAGGAGCAGCTGGTGACGCTACCCATGTCACAGCTAATGCAAATAATTAGTGAGCAGGTTTCTACCCAGATATTTGCTTAGTTATTCGCTGTTCTGAACAGGCACACGCCCGTGCCAGCTCCTGCTGCCAGTGCAGCTCCGCCGCTAGAACCGAAAAATAGATTCCCAGAGAACAGCCCCTCCCATCTGAAGGCCAGGCAGACACTCGCCTGGCTCGAGCCCAGCCCCAAGCGCCAGCCAGTGGAGAGAAGGCATCCAGAACTTCGTGAGGAGGTGGCAGACTCAAAGGATCGCATTTGACCTAAGCGCGACAAGGCCGAGCGCACTAGGTTTGCCTCCCAAGCAGATCGAGATGAATGAGAAGACGTTTCCCATCAGGTACAGCAACTGAATCGACAACTTGATGAGATCTCGAGGAGAAACACTGAAAAGCGCAAAATGCGGATACTCCCCAGAGATCTCGCCGGGATAGAGGGTCACCGTTCATACAGGAGATCATCGACGAGAGAATTGCGGTGGATGCCAAAATTCTGACCGATC
>JACGDI010005728.1:1411212-1470549 GCA_014898725.1 Jacaranda copaia | reverse complement strand
AAAGGTTGGAAAAATTGGCAAAACTAGCCTACTGGTCGAGTATATACATCAGCATGGCAAAACTATATAGGGTGGCAAAACCGTTAGGTAGCAGCTGGGTAATGCAAACCCCTGAACATACGAGAAGGTTGATTATTGGTTGTGCTAGGGGAAACCTCAAACCACACTTCAACCTCTCCTCGAACACAGTTATGTACCCCTGGGGAGGTCGATGCATCCTACCCTGGGACCCAGGAGCAACCATCTTGAACTCATCTGGGATGTGGTAAGCTCCCTTAATCCTCACCAAATCTGCATTGCTTATTTTTGAAGGGATTTTTGCATAATGATCCGAGTTAAACAGTCGATCCCGACTAACAGGTACATCAGAGGGCCCTACTTCTCCCTCCGATACTATTCTAGCCTCTTCCAAATTGATATCCCTACGAAAACTACTATTTTCACTTCCAGTGGAACTAGATTGGGCAATGCCCTGAGTCTCACTACCACTCCTATGAGTCATATTCTCAGACCTAACGCTACCAGAATCACTATTAACAGACATGGTTCTGTAAAATAATAGCGAAAAATAACGCAGATGTAACAGACACTTATAGTGTTACTTTTGAAGCAGGGGGTATGAAGCGAGAAGTTCTTCAATAATGGATGGACACTATCTGATACACAGGCTGCAAAAGTGTGAATGAATGGGTTTATCCCCCTATTTATAAGCGAACGTGCATGGGAATCCGTACAATTGCCATAATGACAGCGTGTTCCTGCACGCTTCGTATCCTGTTCCTGCACACTTTGTATTCCACGCAGTAACAGCCGCATTAAATGAAAAGTAACCACCTCAAAACCCTGATCGATGATTCAAAAATCCTAATCGATGATTCAAAGACCCGGGTCGAATTTATTACCTGGCATATTTGAATGTAAATTCCCTGCTCTTTCTCGTTGACAAGTTCGATCAGGACCGGGAGTTGGGGGGACTCATGATATGAGATAGCCCAATAGGCCCAACAGGTCCAATTCTAAATGATAAACCCCACGAGGCCCAAAGAACAAGTACCTGGTCGACTTAAATCGATCTCTTGTGACAGCACTCATGGTCGACCTGTATCGACTCCACATGGTAGCATCCGCAGTCAACCCGCATCAACTTCAAGATCAAGCCACGCCTGCAAGCTATTGTCTCTGGTTGACACGAATCGACCACCGAATCATCTTCTATTCGCTTATCTGGTAGGTTGAATATCTCCACATCGATGACATGTGGCGGCCGGTATAACTGCTGCCAACAACTCTGACAGCCCTGCTAATAATTTTGACAGACACGTGCCCCTTCTAGCATGGTTATCCGGGAAAACTAGAGATTTAGCTACCTAACATTATATTAGATTTTGAACATGAAATGACTTTCAACCCCCTGGCAGGAGGAAAGAGCGATCACACCTGATAAGGGTATTTGGGTAAAGTTACGCCCACATAAAACTATAAATACAGCAGGCCCAATCGTGCTCAAGGTAATGTCATTTATACTATTCACTGCATATTCTCTATATATTCTGTTCCATCTAAACTAACTTGAGCGTCGGAGTTCCTTAATCGGGGGCATCTCAACTAGTTCACGTGTGTTCCTGATTGCAAATCTCAAGCCCAATAACACTCAAGTCTATCGAAGCATTGGACCTTGAAACTCGTAGCAGCATCACTTTGATATATGATGGTCATTTGCCTCCCGCCCACAGACACTACTCCTAAGTCGTCTCCTTAAAATGTCACTATTCATCGACCAAATGAGTTGAATACACTCCTATTGTCTAGAGACAAAGTGTTAGAATCCATGTTTTGAAAATCGGACCTGCCGGTTCGACCGGTGATTGGAGGCCAGTCTGATCCGGTTGAGCCATAAAAATCGAAAATGGTCAAAATCGGTCAAAACCGATTCTATTTTTTTTTTCTTTCTTTTTTTAAATTTTTAATTTTTTTTTTTAAAAAAAAGAGAAAATTATGTTGAAAATGATAATTAAAAATTTTGAACATATAATTTTTTGAAACATAAATTTATTTTTTGAAATTTAATGAAGTGGTAGTTATATATGAATGTTTATATTTAATTTATTATTTTATTTTATTTAATATCTATGAAATTATATCAAATATTTAACATAAAAGAATTTATTTTTACTTGAGTTGAAGTATGAAACGAATGATTATTTAAATTAATGTGAAATATTATTTTTTATTTATTTATAGTTGACTAATTTTTAAACATTATTATTTTCTAAAAAATGTACTTCAAAATAAGTAAATTAAATTTTTTTTCAAATAATATTCTTTTTATATCAATTGAAAGTTTTATTTTTTAATAATATTAAAATATTATATATATTTATAAAATTAAATATAATTATTGCGTTATTATGATGTCATATCGGTTCGACCACTGATTGAACCGGTTGAACAGTAATGTTACCGATTCATTATTCGATCCGATTTTGAAAACATTGGTTAGAATCAAGCACAAACCAACTTGGCTAAATGATTATGTGTCTAATGTTGCCCAACACATCTGCTTTCGCATAGAACATAATGAAACCCCTACTGCAAACTCCAAAAAGATGTATCCTATTCAAACATTTCCCTATTATATCTCACCCAATTTACATGATCACTATATAGAGTTCTTGGCCAATGCATCCAGTAATTCAAAACCTTGTTCCTATGAACAAGCCAGTGCTGATTGTAGGTGGGTGGAGGCAATGAACAATGAACTAGAGGCGCTTGAAAAAAATCACACTTGGGAGCTAACTGAGTTACCCAAAGGGAAGAGAGCAATTGGCTCAAGGTGGGTGTTCAAGATCAAAGACCAAACGGATGAAAAAGTTGAGAGATTCAAAGAAAGGTTGGTGGCCAAAGGTTACAATCTAGTGGCAAGAGTAGACTACTTTGAATCTTCCTCTTCGGTGGCCAAGCTTGTCACAGCTAGGGTTTTCTTGGCTTTGGCTAGCATCAGAAATTGGAGTGTTCAACAGTTTGACATAAACAATGCATATTTGCATGGGTATCTACATGAGGAGGTGTACATGACACCTCTTGAAAGGTATACAAAGGCAAAAAGGGAACAGGTTTGTAAGCTTATCAGATCCTTTTATGGACTAAAACAAGCCTTAAGAGAATGGAATAATGAACTTAGTATGAAATAGCAAATCTTTGGTTTCAAGCAGTCTGGTTGTGATCATTGCTTGTTCACTAAAATCACAGAAAAATTTTCCTTGTTTTTGCTTGTGTATGTCAATGACGTGTTGATCACCAATGATGGTGCAGAAGAAATTACAGCAACCAAGGCATTTCTGGACAAATAGTTCGCCATTAAAGATTTAAGGGAGGTTAAATATTTTTTGGGGGTTGAAATTGCAAGGACAATTGATGGATTCTTTCCGAATCAGATGAAGTACACGATGAATATACTGAAGGATGCAGAAATGATCAGGGCTAAACCAGCTAAAACCCCTTTACCCAAAGGTCAAATGCTTAGTGTAGGAGATGGCATGCTGTTCATAAAACTAGCTAGGTACAGAAGGCTAGTAGGGCGACTATTGTACTTAAACTTGACATGACCAGGCGTCGCCCTTGCAGTAGAATAGCTAGTCAGTATGTCAATAAGCCATGCTAGACACATTGGGAAGCTACCATGCACGCTTTAAGGTACCGAAAACATTTCCCATCTATGGGACTATTCTTTGCATCTTGTAGCGATCTTAAGTTACGGGCCTATTGTGATGTAGACTGGGCCGCCTGCCGGGATTCAAGAAAGTCTATGACTAGGTTTTGCATTCTTCTTGAGTTTTCGCTTGTTTCCTGGAAAACAAAGAAGCAAAGTACAATTTCAAGGTCCTCAATCGAGGCGGAATACCGGAGCATGGCCTCTACAGTATGCGAACAGCAATGGCTATCTTACTTGTTGAAAGATTTCAGAATACAGGCCGTCCTCCCCATACCTTTGTATTGCAACAACGAAGCTGCCTTAAACATTGCCACTAATCTCATTTTCCACGAACTAATGAAACATCTAGAAAGAGATTGTCATTTGGTGCAAAGTCAGTTGAAGGATGGTTTCATAGACACGTAACATGTTCTGAGCAAGGAGAAACTCACTGACTTGTTCACCAAATCCCTCGATTCACCATAGTTTGAGTTATTGCTGTCCAAGTTGGGGTTGACTGATCCTCACCAACTGCCATCTGGAAGGGGCGACACTAGCCTGCCATTTCAGCATTAATTAGTTGCCTTTTAGATAGTTAGTTGCTGCTTAGTTGTTGTTTTAGTTAGTTAATTAGTTACTAATTTTCTCAGCTATAAAAGCGATGTAAACAATGCTCTGTACATACTTTTCTCCTGAATCAGTACTCAGTCCAATTCCTCGAATCACAAAGATGAACATTCTACTTTTCGTCTCCAAGCAAACCCCATATATCTAACAAATTTCTTCATCCAAAACATCAACCAATGCTTTGGGCTTGTAAAGAATGATCCTAATTACCTCAGACCGTACCTTGGCTGGTCGTTGTTCTCGAATTGTGTTGATGGGTTGGAAGAGCTTAATATTTCCTTGCCGGAGGTCTCTCAGTTCCGTGATGAGATTCTCAAGCTATCGAGAACCCTGTTGGCAGTGACAGAGAAGAAGCCATGCTGGTGATTAAACCAGTCGATAAAGAGAAATGAATGGAATACAAAGTTTGGAAATGTTCGCGTTTTGGGGAAGTGTTTCGAGACGGTGATTTGGGAAATTGACGGGATAAATGTATTTAAGAATGTGTAGAGTTTTTCTTTTGTATTTTTGTATTGCTGGTTTTCCGCTAATTTGAGTAATATTATTGCTTGTTTCCTAAGTACCTAATGGGATTTTAAAGGATAAAAAATATGTGTGGTTTATTTTGAAAGAAAATATTAGTATTGTGGATGTCATTTTGTATAAGCTTTATATTATAAATGACCAACATTACATTAAGTTTTTATATTGCGTAATATTATTATTATATTAGTAGTATAACATTAGAAATATATTTATTAGAATAATGAGTGAAAAAATATAAATTAATTTTTATTTAATTTTAGTTAATAATTAACTATTTGACAACATATAAAATTAGATACAATATAAAAAAATATTTCAGAAAAAGAATTGTTAGTGCTGTGATTGCATTTGCACAAAATATATTTGTGAACAAATTTTATTTGAAAATACTTATTTTTAATTTTTCTCAAATAAAATTTCTGACTTTCATGTTTGCTTTCTCCTCCAAATCCTGAAAAAAGTCTAAAGAAAAATTCTATTTTCCAGAGATTAACCTGCTCCTTCAGGAAAATATTCCTAATTGACCGTGACTACATTGTTTAACATTTTATCAGGATGATGGATCTTAAACTCGTTTTCTTCGACTTGTAAAGCATCATCCCTTGGTACCCCCGAATTGACGTAGTTCACTAGCGAATTTGGCTTTGGAAAATTGATTGTAAGAAGTTGGGTAGGCACCTAGTTTTGATTAATTAATTGAGTTATATTTATAATGAATGAAATTATTTGAGATTAATATTATAATTATTTGTGTATGATATGTGTATTAATAATGTATTTAATTGCTCAAAATTAAATTCAGGTGAATGAAAATTTAATAGCAATTTAAAATTAATTAGCGTGTTGAAATGAAAGATGTGGAAAGGTGGCAATTAAAATTTTATTCCACATTGGAAGTGAACAATTAATTAATAATATAACTTATTTTTTGGCTTTGGACTGCAAGGATAATGTACTTTAACTCCATGTTTGGTTCATAAATATTAGTAAGGAAAAGAAAAAAATATATTTTGATTGTTTGATTGATAAGGAAAAATATCAATAAAAGGAAAAATTGAGGAAAAAATTTTACTCACAAAATGGTGAGGAAAATGAGAGAAAATTCTATTAAAGTGCTCTTTTATCACTCCTCTTTTTTTCTTTCCTTTCTTCATTTATTTTTTTTCACAACCAAAAAAATTTAAAATTTTATCTGTGATTGCTTTGTGAGGCATTGCCTCATTTTTTCATATTTTGTGAGAGAAAGTGGGACTTTTTTGGTATTTTACAGATATGAGATTGAGAAATAAAATTGTGAGATAAAGTGTAATGATTATATGATGTAATATGAGATTGTGATTGATCGTAAGATTGGTTGTGAGATATGTTTGATAAAATGAAAATGTTTTATGTATGAGTTTTGGTTTTGTGATATGTTTTGGATTGAGAATATTTATAAAATCATTTAAAATCAAATATATGTTTACTAATTTTAACTTAGCTATATTACGTTTTTAATGTTATTGCCCTAAACTTGTTGTTAAAACAAATTTATGTTTCCTAACTTACTTTTATGGTGTATATGTTCACTTCATTTTTGTGTGTTGGATATACTTGTTTCACATGGAGTATCTCAAGTCATGTAAATGTGACATTATACTATTATAATTTAACTATTGCATTTCTATCTAGTTTTGCTATATAATATTAATATTGTAAATAAAGAAAAATTGGAAACTAATTAAAATTTTTATAATTGCTTAAAGTTACCAAAATTAATTTTTACTCAAATTTAATTAATTAAACAACAATAATTTGTTTTTCTTTGTAATTTTTATTAACTTTTTACAGTAATTAATTTTTATTAAAATTCCTTAAATTTTTTATTAATACTTATTTAATTAATATCTTTTGAAAATAGCTTTGCTGCCTTATAAAAATAAATTGAGACACAATGCAAGATTAGAGAGACAATGCAAGACAAGCTAGAGAGGAAAAAAAATCAAGAAAAGTGGGATTGGTGAATAATGAAGTGAGATTTAGCTTCAGAGAACATTTGGCTGTTTGTCCCCAAAGATAAAGGGTCAGTCTTGCAAACAAACGTGCCTTTGCTGTGTAAACATTTTCAGTAGACATTCATCATTAAAAAGAATTGATTGTAAACATCAGCGAGAGATAAATTTGGAACGGACTTTGTTGCGAGATGGCTACAGATATTGGTTTGTAGTATAAATTTGGGGACTTAAAATCGACAGGCTTTTTTTGAATCTCTTTTGTTTGTTTGATGAATTTGGATATACTGTGTGCGTTTAATAGGTTTCTTTTTCTTTTTCTTTTTCGTTTTTTTTTTCATATGGCCTCGAATGGATAAATTAATGACTTCTTTTGATTGAGCTTATTTTATTTAAATTTAATTGCTTCATTAATATGATCTCTGGTTCTTTAAATGCATTTTGTCTTCTTGATGCTATTGATTTTATAAGCGAAGATGCTTAACATAATGGAATATATTTATTTTTTATTTTATGTATGTGTATACGTACGTTTGTATATATATACTAGTGTAAGGTGCGCGGCTGTTATCAATAATTAAATGTATGTTTTATAATTAAATTTACTTTTTTATTTCAATATCTAAAAAATGTAGTGTTATTATGCAAATTGTTTTCAACCAAAACTCTTGAAAATAATTTTCTAATTATTTCCAAAATATAAACAAATATATACCACATTTTTCAATACAAACATCACATTCCTCAACTCTAATTTCAAAAGACATTGTCCCAAAACATATAATTCAAAACATACAATTCATATCCAAACATTACTTAAGTTTTTTTTGAATATGTACATATTTTTTTGCTACTTATTGTTAGTTATTTTATATTTTTATTTTTCATGATGAAATCTTTCGATTTTTAAGTTTTGTAAAAACTATATATTTAAGTTTAAGAGTTAAATTGAAGTAATTTTTTTTATTTATACTTTAACATAAATGTCTCATTTTTCATTTAACTTCTGATTATGTTGATATTAAGTTATTTGTTTATATTACTAAATTATTACTATTTTTAAAAACAATAACCTAAGATTAATATTTTACATAAATATTAAATTTAAGATTTTTTTGTTAAATATTTAATTATACAATTATCAATTTTAAAAATTATGTTGATAGTTAAAAATTATATTTTGCACAACAATTATATTAATATTAATTAAAATGTTAGTATCATTTAAATGTTTAATAGATTATTCATAGTGATATGGGTATGGGATAGCCCAACGACCTGGTTCAACAAACTATCGACCTCAAAAGGCCTCTAGGCCCATTTAACATGCATAGCTCAATGGCACTTTTGGACTCAACTAGGCCAGATCACTCGACTGCTATTGCCTGGTCAAGTGGATTGTTCTTGACCATACCTAGCGGGAGACTTCAAGCCACTTTGCCCAGTCAACCATCCCTCTGGTCGATTGTTATCGACTAGAGTGCTCACTCAGTCTCTGACTTATATTATTGCTGCAATTAATGTTCTAACAAGCAACATGCTTCCGCATTAATAGCGTGTGCTACCCGATACAGTCTCTACCACCAACTCTTGTAGGGAGGCGTACCCCTAGAGGACTGTTCATCTTGTAAAGTAAAAGATGATGACACTTAAAATAGTACCAGAATGTGATATGGCCAATAACTTCCAAGTAAGGACAAAAGTCCTCTATACTTGATAAGGGCATCTTAGACATATCATGTACCAAGAGAAAGCTATAAATACCTCACCGCTAGTCACACTCCAGGTAATGCTGTATACACTACACACTCCTACTCTTCTCTTCAATTACCTTATTTCGACTAGAACTAACTTGAGTGTCGGAGTACCTTCGCCAGGGGTACCTCGGCTAGTTTAACATTTATTGTTTATTGTAGATCCCAAACCTCGAAGAATATTACTGTTGGACCATTTGACTTTCCTAGTTGAATTAGCTCAAACATAACCTTATTTACTAAATACGACCTTCAATCTTACCACATAGTTATAATAATATTGTAAAATAAGTATTTCTAGAAAACATGTGTTTTGAAAGAATCGTACTTGATGAGCATTTCTCAAAAATTAGGAGTTGAAATCTACTTTCTTCTGTTTTTATGGACTGATGATACAGGATAATGATCTTGTGAAAAACTTGCATCATTAAGCTACAAATCACTCAGAATTTTTGTATATTTGTCAGCTTATACAACCACACAAATAGGATGAAGCCACATTTAGGGACGAAGCCAAAAATCATAATGTGAACAAATAAGATTGAAATTATAAAATATTTAAACTATTACTATTTCTTAAATAGATAATATTTAATATTTTATATAAATTTTACCATATTTTTTTTAACAGAGATGACAATAGATTGAGTTTAGGGGCAAATGGACAAAAATTCAAATTTTGATTGGCCAAAATTCTTTGCGTCAAAATCAACCATGCACTTTTCCTCTTTGTTCTAAGACACACATAAAGTTATTGAACCACCCCTCCTCTTCTATTTGTACTTTTTTGCTTTTGTGAGGCACATATTCATATCTATATATCTATATATATATCAAAACTCTATTACACTTCTTCGTTAGACAAAAAAATTCCTGCATAATATAGATCTCCTCTCTCTTTCTCTCTCTCTCTCTCTATATATATATATAGAATGTGGCCAAGGTCCAAGAAAGCAACAACTCATCAGGGATCAAGTTGTGTGGTGCTACAATTTCATTGAAAGAGAAATCACAAGCAAACAATGATCATCAGAAAGAATTGAAGAAAGTCGATCGAACTGCAGACAAGAGGCCAGACAAGATTATTCCATGCCCGAGGCGCAAAAGCATGGAAACCAAGTTTTGTTATTTTAACAATTACAATGTTAATTAGCCTAGACACTTTTGTTAGGGTTGCCAAAGGTATTGGACTGCTGGAGGGGCACTTCGCAATGTCCCCATCGGTGTAGGTCGTTGGAAAACTAAGCTGCCGTGTAGGGGGGCTATCCGCGTTGTCGGATGACTGTATGATTATTTATTCCTGCCTGAGCAACAGAATAAACCTGTCCTACTCGTTGGGATTATTCTTCTTTGTGAAACAACAGTTTTTATGAATCTTCCTTTGCCTCTCTATCAAAACTTTGAGACTTCCCTGTCAAAATTTTGACCTTGCATTCAATAATACAAATAACAGATGTAATCAACATTTAACATGTAACACACTATTGTTTTGATAGCAAAAGGAATATAAATATCTATTTGACATCAGTAATTAAAGTTTCTGCAATCATAATTTGCAAGCAGTTTTTCAGACTTCATCATGATATAGACTAATTCTAATTAATAGAACATCAGTATGTAGCCATTGTTTGACTATTTTCATCATAAATCAAGGTTTTCAAAAGAAAGTAAGAAACTTCTTCATCTTGCTACAAAATACAAGCATATGCAGACCTTGTTGAAGCAAACCAAATAACCATATATGGAATGCTATTGGTTTTGCTCTATATACACTTGACGAAAGATGTTGGGGCATATGGTTTTCTTAGCAAAAATATAGTCTAAAGCCCAACAGAAAAAGCAAGATAAAGTGGTTTTTCATTCTATCCGCCAAAAATTAAGTGAGGCTTTCAGCATATATCATTCTTCAGATCCAGAAGCATCAGCTCTTTCATTGTCTTCACCTTCACTTTCTGAATCTTCTGCAATGAACATTTATTTTTTCTAAGAATACTTCATTTATCTAGGTTTTTTAACAACTAAAGTTAAATAACTTGATTAAGAAAATAAAACTTGTTACGACTTGCTTTTGTTTCTTTTTGGACATAGAAATAGCTACATCTTTTTCTTCATTTGTAGACACTTATAGTTGGGGAAAAAATAAAGAAAAACGAAAACAAAAACAAAAACAACATTATGAGTATGTTAAAAAATTTATCGTAATAATCAGATCACGCTATGCATTATACGTACCAAAAGAAAATAAACGCTTTGATATGCAAAATCTTTCAATCTGTGGTGTTTCTGCTAATCCCTCCACCAAACCAAAGGCTATAGTAACACCACTACTGTCCTTATTTTCAACATTTTGAACCAAATTCACAACAATGTATTGTGTGTGTAGTCCATCATGTCTTGTTTTGCAAAATCTTTTTAAAGGATAGCTTATTCTCTAAATTTTTACTCATCTCAAGTACAAAAGGCGGATTTCCCAACACGATTACAATATTTCATATCAATAACAATGTTTTAATTGGAAAACAAAATAAATATTCTATTAAATATCTTACAACATTGTACATCTCCATCGCCATGAATGCATTTATATGAATGATTTTGATAGCATCTTCACCAAACATAGTTGCTTCCAAAGAACCAATTTCATCAACAATATTTGCAACAACGAGTTCCCTACATTTATCAATTCAATGATATGAAATTTTTGTCCAACTTTAAAAGCAATAAACCTTTATTTCATCTCACAAAATTTGATCAACATAAATAATAGCTCATTTTTTATTCTTGAACACTACTTAGATAGATAGATAGATAGATAGTAACAAACCTTGGTTTAGCAAGAGTACTCTTCCCACATTTTTGGCAATCAATTAGCTAATCATATTTTGCAGTACAAGATGTATGGCAATTTTCACAAGCCATATAGAAAAATTTATGTTCTTGATTTGACTTCAATGACAGCCTTTAACATGAATTTGTTAGTCTGTAGTTTAGAACTCAAAAAATAAGTAAAAACAAAAAATAGTTTTCAAATAAGTATCAATTTTGAATATATGTAATTTCTGAAATTTTCTTTTCAAAAGTTATATATTTGTGTTTATGATAATAAAAAGAAATCATACATTTTGAATTCTAACATTCTCAGAAATGGAATGGAACTTAGCAACTATATTAACTGAACTTTGTTGAGCTTTTATCATTGCATCAACTTCAATAAGAGCATCAACAATTGCTTATTGATTATTTGTGCACCTATATAATTATAATAAATAATGCTTTCTTTGTTAATAATACGTTAACAAAAAATCATTTGTATTTTCAAAATGTTTTAGAAAAGTTACCATGTCTTCAATCTCTGTGCATCAAGAATGATTGAATCAATTGTTATCGTGGTGAATGACTTTGTTCCAAGTGAAATTCCTAAATACAAAAGTTATTATATTATAAACAATTTAAAAAAAATAATAGATTTACATGATATTTATTTTACTCAATATATAAATTAATCATATATTACCAACAAATAATATAGAAGAAATAATTTAATTTTTTTACCATAACGAGTAGAAATAGTTAGTCTGTTGCACTAGTCACAGGCATTTGCTCAGCTACAGACATTATTACATTGCCTTCAAATATAGTGATGTTGTTCCACAAAGAAAGTATCAAAGGGTTTTTCCTAATAAAACATATAACAATTACTAAACTTCAATCAATATATTAATTTATATATTTAAATATGTGATACAAATTTGGAAACACAAGTTGATAGCATAATAAGTGGATAAAAATGCACCCTTGGTTTAATACAACAAACTTAGGGATGATGAAGTTCCTTGGAGCCATTCCAATTGTCCGTTGATCAATTTTTTTGATCACAATAGCTAGAACATATGAAAGTGAGCAATAAATCATAGGTTATTAATTTATAAAAACTTATTATATATCTTTACAAATTATTTATGTTGTCAACTTACCAACAGTAGTTCTTCAATTACTTGGAACAAGATCACTAAAAGGCTGATAAGTAGGAATTGCAATGGATAATGGCATAGTATGCTCCAATTCTTTTTTGATCACTGTCTGTTGAGTGATTGTCCAAGTATATTTTTTGCTGTAATTCTCATAAAGAGGATTTGCAGCAATAACACGGGCATTTGAAATTATATATGTGTCAAACAAAGATAAAGTTTTTTTAAGCTGTCTTATGGTTGCATCAAATATAGTGGCTAGAATCTGAGTGCCCAATAAATAACAAACAAAAAATATTATAGAATTAATATGAATATTAATAGTGTTGCAATATAAATCAAACAATAAATTACATATATCTAAAAATTGATAATATATTATATCAATTAATTTTGTATTTTATTTTTATAAAGATGATGGTTAATTTTTAAACTCCACAACATAAATAGTATTTTGGATATGAAAAATAAATTTTTATATAATAAATAAATAATTATAGGTAGGAATAAGTTAATAATAATAATAAAAATAAATTGACTAGTTAGAAATATGAAAATTTAATATGTAACAAAATTAAATATATATTTAATAAAGTCGTGTAGAAGTATAAGAATTACACACAAATTTAATAATAATAAACTTCAAAAATCAATTTGATTGATTATCTTCTATTATGTCATCTCTCTTTGACCAAAATTGTTGATTTACTCATGTTTGGACATAATAAATCACAAGATATTTTATAAAATTATTATAATTGAATAATTGTGTTTGGTGAAAATTTTTTGTATTTCAGTCTATAGTTTAAATTGTATGCCTATATTTCTTTTAACCAAATCAAATATATATACATTTTGTGGTATACTAAGTCAAAATAATAAAAAATAATAAAAACATGCATAATAATATTTATTATTTTACTATTTAATTACTGTGATTTCTTTAGTAAATATTTATTAGAGGTAACACACACACACACACACATGCTATTAAGATAATTTTTTAATTTGAAATTGCAATAATGCTATTGATACTAATTTAAAATTGTATTTTTTTTCTTTCAAGCGTAAATATTTGGAATATTGTATGCAATATAATATTTTATTTTTTGTATAAATAGAGGTATATTTAAAATTTCTTTAAAAACAAACAATTTATAAAAATAAGCACATAGTTTGAAATGATATTGTTTCATCAACCAATGTAATATGTTGATATTTTTTAGGGCTTCGATTTGATTGGCGCTCTGCACTTTTTGATTCTACCAGTACTTTAACACTCCAACTTGGCAATTGAAGTGTAATGTAATTAATATGCAACAAACGCTGCATTATCAGAAATGGTTCATGCAGTTTAACAAAATATATTTTAATAGATTGAATTAAATATTCATAAAAAAAACAAGTACACTTTATAATACACTACATAAATAAGTTGTACATGAAAAAGACACTGCTTATATGATAAAACGAAATGTAAAAAACAAAAAAAGGTAAATCTTTCTTAAAGCAAAATATAGCAAAAAAAGTTATATAGCAACCTCTATTTATAAGTGCAAAGATCTCTTCATAAACAATATTTTTAGTGTATTGTTGTATTCCTTGATTCAAAATAGGTTCAATATGAACTTTTACTAAGGTAGCTTTCTTTGTATGGGAAAGAGTAACAAATAGTTGCCAATGAGAAAAAACTGGTTGTGGCAAATAAACACTAGCATAATTAAGAGTTTGTCCTTGAGCTTTATTGATTGTCATAGTGAAACATGATTTAACTGGAAATTGAAATATTTTAAATGATATAGGACATTTTTCTTTATCTGTGCATTCTAAAGGAATTTGCGGTATAAATATTAATTTGCCTTTATGGTCACTTGTTGGTATTTTTGCTTCAATAAAGTTGTCACCCAATCTACAACAAATTAATTGTGTTCCATTGCAAAGTCCTTCTATAGGATTTAAATTTCTCAAAAGCATTATTTGAACTATTTCTTTTAAGAATTAGTTTGTGAGGTGGTGGTAAGTTGCTTGAAACAATAGAGCTAAAAGAATCTTCATATTGACCTTGATCATAAGGATTGGAAGCTTTAGTGTAACTAATGCATTCAGTTGGTACTCCAGGAAGCATATACATTAATAAATTGTTTATTTCCATGATGCAATCATTTTTATTAGTAAGTATTGCTCTACTTACTAAATCATATTGTTCATATAGGAATGAATCTATACATGGAAAAACATAATTAATTAAATGTTGAATAAAAGAATTATGGTCAATAAATGGCAAGAAAATATCATTTGGAATAAAAATATTATCTTAAAAAATATATGGTTTAGTACCCTCACCAACTTTTAGCAAGAATGAAGTAGATGATGGATCATCTTTTGCTCTAATAGTTTCTTGTAATTTAAATTTTTTTAGTTGGGCCAAATTTTTGATGAAACAAAACTTGCATTTATCATCTGTTGTTTGTTTCCATGTGGCACTCTTGGTAATGTTTGTCTAAAATCTCCTCCAAATATGACTATTTTACCACCAAAAAGGATATCATGTTGGTCAGTAATATCTTTCAAAAGACTATCAAAAGCTTCAATTATTTTTCTGTTCGCCATTGAAGCTTTGTCCAAAATAATTAATTTTGCAATGAGAATAAGTTTTGCTAAACTTGATTGCTTGCTTATTTTAGTGTCAGTTTTTTCAATGGTGTCAACTGGTAATTTAAATCTAGAATGCCTAGTTCTACCACCTGGCAAAAGAGAAGTTGCAACACTGGATGTCGCAACTGCTAGAGCAACATGTCCTCTTGATCGTACATAAGCAAGTAATGCTCTATATAAAAAAGTTTTTCCTTTTCCTCCAAGACCATCAATAAAAAAAAATCCAAATTCATTATTATTAATTTTATTAGTTATTGAATCAAATGCATTTTTTGCTTGTCATTCAATCTTCTTATATTAAATAAATCTTCCCGAGAAACAGTAATATTTTTCTCATAAGTTAATTCTTTTGCAAATCACTCTTCTTCCATTAATTAATGAAAATGAGGAGCTGAAGAATAATCATGTATAGACTTATTAATAGACATTAAAAAATCATTACAACTATTTAGTGTCTTATTTTCTATTTCTAATTCTGTTAAGGTAGGATTTTTTATAAAAGCATTAGAAAGAATAAAAAAGAATTTTTCAAATAATTGTTTGGGATCAGGAGGAGAATAAAAAACCAATAGAATTGCAAAAAGCTTACGTAAAGAATATGGCATTTGAAAGTGCCGAGCTTCTTCTAAACATTGTTCTACATAAATGTCTGATTCAAGTAATCCTCAATGTAAGGCAGCAGATCAAAAGTCAATATATTGATGATTATTAATAGTAAGAAGATCTTCATATGATTTAGGTCCTCCTATATTTGAAGGAAGTATTTTTAAAAATAACGTTCACCTTCTGAAGAATCAAAAACAGTAAGCCTTCCAACAACAACTTGTTTTTTTTCATAATTTCCACTTTCGATACTTTTGTGCCCATGCAAAATATTCAGGAAATCCTTTATATAAAAGATGAAGGTTTTTGGCAACTGGATCATTTGCATTCATCCGAAAAAATTCCATCAACATCGTTTTTTTTTTCCAACAAGTGGATTTGATAATACTTCATTTAAAGACCTACTTCTTCCAAAACAAATATATTGTTTATTAGGTAAGTGCACAGGCAAAATTATGACAGGTGGATACATTTGAGTAATATCAAAGCTATATATATGCCTAAACGCTTCAACTGCAGAAATCCAATGCCTTGTTTGAAATTTTTTTATTTCATCAATGTTACTAGTAAAAGAATCTTTTACTATATTATAACATATCATATCATGGCCTTTATATATTTATATAAAGATATTTAACAAGTTTAAAATCAGAACATGCTTCAACATTAATATGACAATTAAATTTAGCTAATATATATGGATTATATGGTACAACGTATATATTATCTAAGTACACATTTTGAACAAGTATTTTTTGGCCATTATTTCATCTTCTATAATTAGGATATGAATACTTTCCATGTGTTGTAACTTCACAAAAATCTTTGGGATACTTATTTTTACAAATTCCATCTCTCGTACAAACATTTTTAGGATTAGCTTTACCACAAGGTCTATGTAACATATGAGAGATAACATAAGACTGTAGCAATGGATTGGAATTATGAGGTATTTCAGCATTGATGATATTATCATATAATTCTAGGGAAATTAATTTATATTGTTGTTACAAAATGATGAACTAATGAACATGAAGCAAACCACGCTTTTGATATTCAACAACATAAACACATACTGTTACTTCTCCAAAAAGGCTTTTTTTTAATCACTTCATTTTAAAATTCCTCAAGCTTAGCACGAAAAATGCATGCCACTAAGTCTAGTCAATCTTGAGGCTCTTCTATTGCCAAAAGATGCTCTTTGATTTCATTCCAATTAGGATTACAAGTAATAGTGATGAAAAGATCTGGATTCCCATATTTTTGAACTAAAGCCATAGCATTAACATATCTTTTCATCATATCGTGAGGGCCTTCTGTAAAAGATGAAGGCAACAAGATACGGTGCCCTACTTTTGTTGGATCATTCATAGCATCAACACCAAGAGAATCAACAATTCCTTGCAAACTTTTAGTTCTTGCATCAAACTATTGTTGCTCCATTATAAAATAGTCTAATCGTTGTGTTTTAATTTAAATGTATGAATCAATGCTATATTGTTGCCCTAGTCTTCCTAAATTACGTATGCAATTAAATTCATTTTCACACATTTGGCATCTATAAGCAATATATTCATGACATGAAATATTAAACTTCTTGTTCCTAGTTTGAGTGTACATTGCAACAACAATATAATAATTATTAATATAATCATTATATATATAACATAGACATAATTAGAATAGTTATATTTTATTATAAAGTTACCTTTATTTTCTATATTGACAACATCATTACTTGATTAACCAATTCCAAGAGGTACCAAATATTGCCCTCTACAATGACGCTTAACATGATTAGATGGAGTACAACGCTCAATCCTAGCATGCCAACCAGGCTGTCCTAATGGAAATAACAATTGATATTGCAATAAATCATAGCATCTACAATGATACTGAATGATATGGTTGTCAGAATTTGAACCTTATACTTTTATATCATGATTCATATCCTCCGGCTCTTCACTTGTTTCCTCCCAAATTCTAGCAATTTGTTGAATTGTTGGAATATTATATGTTTTTTGATTTAATTTAGGATGAATACGCAAAAAAACCTTGAAAATTTGCAAGTTATGCCAAGATCGCATGTGCTTAAAAATTTTGAAATATGGAATGTCAACTAATGCTCTTATTAGTAAATTACGAATATCAAGATCAAGATCATATTTCTTTAGAGTATAAATCTAGATATCATCAGCTGTATCCAAAAAGAATAGTTGAAGATGCTTTGGAAGTTCAATGGAATTATTGAAAGCTTCTAATTTGTGAGATACTTGTCCATTAACTTTTAAAGTATATACCCTGATTACTCGAACACAAATGAGGATCAATTTTCATTCTAATAGAAGTAAGAGCAAAATTGTTATTATAAGTTCGAACTCTCCTTTTAAAACGCTGCCCAAGATTAGTTTTATCTAGAGCAAAAAAGATGATGCAATATTGGATTAAAAGAAATAGGCACCAAAGAAACTTCACCATTTGCACAACAAAAGGAAAAAGGCTCTAAAATTTTTTTTTTTGGCATAACAATGCGAGCAAGGAAGGGTATGAGGCAAAGACCAAGGTGATGTAGGAATAGATAACAAACGCAAGAAATTAGAAGGTGTTGGAGCAAAATTCAAAGAAGTTGTTAAACCCTGATTACATTCAAAAGCTTGTCCATTTGAAGTAGACGCAAAGTTGGTTGATGTTTCATTTTGGAATGATGTATATTCAATAGAATTAGAGACTTAATTTGTTGCAATAGTGTCATTGTTACATGAAATTTCTAAATGAATAAATTCACTTGCTATGGAAGATACTGCTCTCAATCTCTTGACACAAGCTTGGTTTTGTTCCCTTTGCCTTGCCTTATCTTTAGGACGCATATTTTGATAAATTTGCTTTGCTTTCTCTCTATGTTTTCTCTTTCTTATTTCATCTGGATCCATTGGGGAACTCATATATCTTTTTGACACATATAATATCGTGTAAAAAAACATGAAGTAAAATAACTATATTAAAAAACTTCAAGTTATTAATTAACATAACAATAAAAAAGGTGAAACAGATCAATATAAAGACTTAAAATAAATAACATATTTCACAAATCAGCAAAACCAATCATAAGTAAACCATCTATGGAAATAAAATAGAACATTGTAAATTCTTTAATAATTCAACATAATAAGTATTTAAGTATTGAAAAGCAAATTCAATAAATTTTTACCATAACAAGCTACTTTATCAATAGAAATTTTCTATTTAAAAAGAAAAAAACAGTAGAAAACTTTATAATTATAAAATATAACATAACAAAATATGCAAATAGAATACAAATAAATAAATAAATAAATAAATAAATAAAACAATACATCACATTTAATGCATAGAGAGCATAGAGCGTAACAAAATAAATAGACTTACTTAACTCTAATCCAAATTAACAGCTTGTAGCTTCCCCAAGAAATAATGCATGCACCTACTTGAGGAGCCAAAAAAAAAAACAAAAGTAAACATCAAAATTCAAATTAAAATTACTATTCTAAACACATTTAATTTTCTGATAGCATTTAGTGCTACAACATAATTCTAAAAAAATTTAATAGATTCTTAAATATTATTATACTTCAACATACTCAAAACAAACCATTCTATATTCAATTAAAATGTTATATGAATATATTATTTGGTATTAAATATCTCATTTGCAACTTATAAGAAATTTGAAAAGGTAAAAATGATCAATTTTAGAAAGATAACAACAAAATTTGATTCTTTATAAATATTAACAATAATATGTATGTAATATAAAAACTTAATACAAGTAAAAGTAACCTAATAATTTTCTACAAAAAAAAAAAATGAATTACATGCAAATAATTATGACAATGGGAGTTAGAACAACTGATTGACACCAAATATCAAATAATAGTTGTTGAAATGGCACGCGGTACATTTTTTTCTTAGAATAAATCCATCATACTTTTGGACTATAAATAAAAAATTGATGATAGGCTCAATACATTCACAAAAATTTATAGTATATAATTGAGCATGAGAGGCAAATGAATAGGAAAATTCAAGTTTGGTCTAAGAAGAGAATATGGAAGTTCTAAAATGAACATAAAGATAATTTATTTTCATTAAGCGGTTTATTATTTTTTTATAAGATTAAGTGGTTTATTAGATAACAAAAAAAAGTAGATCTTAAGTATTATTAGAAATTTAGAAGACCAGTGTGAAAGGAGGCATTGAATAGCTAAACAAAGCTTGAACCCCCTTATGAAAATTGGAAATAGAAGCATATTATTTTTGGATGAATAAATACTATGAGATAGAGCGACAAAAACAAAATTTGATTAATTTAGCTTATAAGACTTTGGATCAATTAGAAAATTATAAAAATATAAATGGTTTATTAGATAATAAAAAAAAAAAGAGATCTTAAGTACTATTAGAAATTTAGAAGACCTGCTGGAAGGAGGCATTGAATAGCTAAAAGAATCTCCAGTCCCTTTATGAAAATTGGAAATAGAAGTATATCAATTTTAGATAAATAAATACTATGAGATAGAGCAAGAAAAATGAAATTGATTAATTTAGCTTATAAAACTTTGGATCAATTAGAAAATTATAAAAATAAAATGATTCAATTCGAACAACAAGTTTGGGATGCCTTATTTTTTGATTCTTAAAGTTCATATTGAGTCCCCACATCAATCATCGGGCTGAAATTTGAAAAGAAATCATTATGTTTAGATAATATTCAAGTTCATACAATAAAACAAATGCTTTATAGAACTCATTTGCTTCAAATGACGTGATTACACTTGATATATAAATAAATGAACATGTGTTAAATTTATTCAAATGAATATTAGGTCCTTTATCAGTCACTAGGCTAAAATTTAAACAAGAAACAACGAATTAAAATGATATATTCAAGCTCAATTTCACATGTAACTTTCACAACATTTGTCCTCAAGTAGTAAAAGAACAAAAGACAAAGTTGGCTTCATTGCAAGTCCCTTAATGCAAATAATGTTTAAACCTCAAGGTTTAGGAGAGTTCAAATTCGTCATACATGAAGGGTTAAGGTTCTTTGACAAAAAGCAAATAAACGGACATGAAAATACTACTAACATTTAACCATTGCTCAAATGAACTACTTTGTGTATTTAACAAGAAGCATGACAGTGAAGAAGCATACACTTAGGAAGATTTTCTCGCTATACAGTAACATGTCTTAATCAAGTATAAAGGATAAATAAGATCTATAAAAAGTGCTTCGGTTCAATTCTACTTACTATTTTATATAGGTTACTCAACTGCAAGACAAACCTTATTGAGCAACTCCTTGAATGCTTGCCAAGACACCATGTGATGATCTAAAAAATTTTAATTGATTCTTAGATATCTCAAATAAACCATTTTACATTCAATCAAAATATTTTGTAAATAGCTTACTTGGTATAAATATCTCATTTAAGAATTATAAAAATTTGAGAAGGTTAAAAAAAATAACTTTAAAAAGACAATAACAAAAGTTTGATTCTTTATAAATATTAGCAGCAATATAGATCTAAACATTATGAAAAACTCAACAAAATTTGAAGTAAATTAATAATTTTCTATGAAAAAAACACTATTTCTATGAAGGAAACACTATTTCATATAGCCAAAAACTCATATACTATGCATATTTATGCAAACTTATATATAACACAAGCATATTAAAACAAATCAAAATTGATTAAAAATTTGTTATTTGTACTTAAAAAAGATAAGTTTACTTGGAACTTCACTTCAATCACCTTAGATAGTTGAAGAATACCAAGAAAAATATAATAATAATAAGTAAAACGTATATAACATAAAAAAAAATAGAAGTAGAAAAAGGCACAACTAACCAACTTCATTTAAAGATTTCTTTTTAATTTAGAACCCTCACCTGTATTAGAAGAATGCAGCAATATTTCTCTAAATTTGCTAGAAACACCAAACTCACAAGCAGAACAGCAGACACTAAAGCATAACATATATTAGAAACTTAATATGTTGTACGAATAAAAAAAAAATAGAGAACCCATAATCCCAAAAGAAAAATAACTATCTTAAGTATAAAAAAGGCAACCCAGAAAACCTTTCCTAAACACCAAAATCTACCACCACAGTAAAAGATGCGAAAATTCTTTTCTTTTTTTGGCATATACTATATGTATAATGCACAAAAATGCTTAATCAATTACACAAAATAAAAAACAAGGCAATAGGGCCCTGCAAGCCAATGAGATTGGCCTTGTAAACTATTTCACTCTTGGTATAATCTTGATTGAATGATATTCTTTATATGGCCATATTCATCTTATGCTTTGCTTCACTTCACTAGCATTTAGATGAAGCTCTTAGATCACCTATGATTGCAGGACTTAGTCTGGTGACCATGGAATAAGTCTCACACAGTCGTGATCTTAAATCTTTCAAGTTATTAGATCTTATGAGATGGGGCATCTAAGATCTAGATAGACTTGCACTAACAATACATAAATTCAAGGATTGGAGATTGCTTCGTTCCATGAGCAACTGTATGAGATACGGGTGCATATTAGTGGGTGCTTGTTAGAGAACAAGACACTAAAAACCCACCGGAGAATCCACTAGATAGCCGTAGTGGCAAGTCAATAGTAGCTAATTATTTTACTTACGCTAGTATATATTATTAGTCCTCTGATCTGAAGGTTCATGGTAACATTGTATCTGGTCCTCATGCTTTGATTATTCCTTGATCACCTAGTGAGTCTTTCGGGTTGAGATTGGGTATGAGCTACTTGGCATGAAGGTTTGTGAGATCCAAGATGGAATTCGATTCCTCGCTGTTGTAAAGGGTGAGTACAACTCCAATATGTTTTATGATGATTGATTCCTAGAAATTCTTACACAAGGTAGTGTGATAATTTGGAAAAATGATTTTTCCAAATGTGAGGTCATATAATAGGGATAAAATATTGAGAATAGAGACATAGTATTGAGGTTATTAAGAAGCCAACAAATATCTTGCCCTAGGCCTACTTTGGAAGAGAAGAGAGGGAAGGATCGTATTTGTATAGTATGCATAAAACAATGATGGTTGTCCAGAATATAAATTTCGGCCAATTAGTAGAGCTCTATGGGCTTGAGGTTGGGCATCGATCATGGAGATTGGATACTCTTCAATTAATGAGATTAATTGAATTGAGTCAACTAGTTTAAAAGGAGTTTTAAACTAGAATGAATATAAGATATTCAAAAGTTACAAGAAATTGTGAGCACATGTCCAATGAATAGTAGAACCTATTGGATCACACATAAAATCCAATTAGCTTCCTAATTAATGGAGAGAATTTTCTAAGGTGTTAAAAAATGATGTCACCTAGTGGACCATTTTTTGGGGCCAACTTTGAGGGTCAATTTTGGCTTGATTGATTTAAGTGTTAATTTAATCAATTAATTCAAGAGTTAAATTAGATCAATAATTAAGGAGTTAATTATTTGGTACCAATATGACCATCAATCGGTCAAGTTGACTTAAAGAATTAAGTTAACGAATTTAGCTTAAGGAGTTAAGCTAGTTTGACTTAAAGAGTTAAGTCAAAGGATAATTAATTAAATTACTCAAAGAATAATTAATTAAATTAAAAAGTTTAATTTAATTAATTAGGAAGAATGAATTTTGGAGGGAAGATTCAAATGATATTTGAGATGGCATCTTAATTAATTTAAAATGAGATTCCAAATTATTGAGATGCAAATGAAATTTAAATGAGATTTGGATTCATATTTTGCCATCTTGGTAAGCCCATATGGCCACCCGCCCCCCCTCATGCATTGTGTGATGCCAACTTGGCATCACACATTTTCAGCATCTATATATAGATATAGAGAGAGGAGGTCATGCATATGGTTATTGGTGTGAATAATTTGATTCTTCATTTCCCTCTAAAACATTTGCAAGCTAGCATTTCATGTGTTGAAAGCTAAGCTTCTTTCTTCATCTTCTTGCCCCAAATTCGGCCACCACCATTAGCAAATCTCTGGTCTTACTCCATATCATAGACTATATATTTAGGAAGATCTCATTGGTGTGTGGATCTTTACAATAGAGACAAGGTGTGTGATTTGCTCATTTCTAGAGATCCACCTGCATGGGGTCCGACTTGGAGATTTTCTCCAAGGAGTTGCAGATGGCCAATTGATCTAAAATTTTAAATGGACGTTATCCAAGGTGTTTTATATCTCCATATATTTTTTCATAATTTTTAGAGGTAATTTGATAGGGTGATTGTTGCAATCATCTTGCTGCGCCACTAGCAGGCAGATTCTGGAAACAATAAAGTGTTCACTTGATACTCCTTGGATTTTGCTCTTCTAGGTAATCCTCTATCTAGATATAAATCTTAGGCATGAGTAGATCCTTTTTTATCTTGTAGGCACTAGTTACTCTCATGTTTTGAAGTTTTGATATTATATCCTAGTGCCTTACTAGTCTTCAAGTGGTATCAGAGCTAAAATCATGTTTAGATTTGGATTTTTTTTGGTTGATTAATTCATGTGATGGATTAATCTACATCACCATATTCTTGATTCAATTGATATATTGGAGAATTTGGTTGATTTATGTGTGGCCCCTTGATTGATGGATTACAAGCATGCTGTTATGTGATTTAAGTGTTAATTCATATAGTTAGTATGTTTTAATTCATAGTGATTAATGTTGAATGTTGATTTGGCATTAATTGATGTTAATTAATGGCTAAAATAGTTTTGGTCATTTTTGGATCCAATATGATTGGAATTATGTTGGAGATTATATGAAGAATTTAATTCTTACTTTTCCTAATTTTTGAAAGCATGTTTGAGCACTTATGTTTCTAGTTTTAAAAGGTATTTGGATCTAGAAATCAATCTAAAATGTGAATATTAATGTTGAGAACATATACTAAAATTTTTGGTGCATGAAAGTTGAGTGGAGAACACACTTAGCAAGTCTTGAACCCTAAAAGGCAAGTCTACCGATACAGCCTAGGCGTTGGCTAGGCAGCATGCACATGCCCAGCCATGTCAGGCTACCCAGCCATGTGGCATAGGCTGCCAGGCAGTCCGATTTTAGAGGTATTTGGTGAGTTTTAAGTTGTTTTCTCAACTCCTTTAATACTCAATAGGTTTTTGCAATACACACATTAGGTGCATAGTGTTGTGCTATGTCTCAAAATTATATTTGACATATTTGAATGCTTTTGAAAATTGGTGAGCCAATTTATATATGAGCTAGGCTAGGAGGTTTAACTCATGAGTCGGCTCGCGTGTTGGCCTACGAGGTTTTTTTTTAATTTGAAAATGAATTTAAAATTTTCAAGTTGTTATTTTTATGTGATTATTAATATTTTTTTTAACACTTATGCTTTTTTAAAAGACTTAATAATTTATACTTATGTGATTTTTAATATTTTACAACACTTAAATTTTTATAAAAATTTAGAAATTTATACTCATATTAATTTTTTTTATCAATTATATTTTTTCAAAAACACCGCCAAATAAAGTGGTGGGGGGTTTGGCATGGACCCTTCTACCCATCATTAATTTAGAAAAAATAATTACTTAGAGGTAGATTTGACCAAACCTCTAGATGAAAGTACATAATATAACAAAAAGAAATAAAAAACTTTGTAATATCTAAACATCTAAATATGTCCAATGATAAACCGTTTGTTCACTCAAGTGATTTAAATCGCTCTCAGATTGAGATGCGGTGGTGAATGCAGTTTCAAGCCATTGTTTATTATCTTTTTCAAATTGAGGCAATACGGTCTTCACCTTTCTCAAATTTTTGTTTTTATACTCTAGGTTTAGTCAATCCTTCCAAAGAATTCAAAACTTGATCGAATTGGGTTTGAACCGCGATCTTATATCGGTCAATGTGCGCTTGCCCACACTAAAGGCACTCTAGGATGCCACCATTGACATTTGAGGTGCAAGTACATATTAAGCAATGTGTGAAAAAATTGGATACACTTTAGCATTATTCTTCCACCACTCTAACACATCGAATCCTTCATAGTCTTCTTCACATGCGTTTTGTAAATATAGTGATATCTCCACACTACTTTTGCGTCTTGAGCTTGATGGTATTTCATTCATCAAATTACCTAAAGATGCAAACATTCCTCTTTTGCTAGTAGATGGCCGTTGCATATCTACATGCATTTGTCTTATTCCACAATTTTAACTATAAACGCTATACAAATTTTTCAAAATATCTAAAATTCTTGTTTTTTCTTCTTCATAGTTAAAATCCTCATGAAGTACAAAATTATTATTATTTTGCATTAATACAACGCACATATCTAAATTTAATCTAGGATCTAAAACACTTGAAATAATTGCTATGTAGGGTATTTTTTCATAATACTTAAGAAATTTTTTTTTCATTACACAAATTACTTCACTTAAATTTTCATCATATTTATGATTATCAAATAATTGAGCAATTTCATATAGTGTATATAATAACAAGTTAGATGTTGGATAAAAATGACTGGACATAATTTTGGTTTTATCATTAAATGTTTGAAGAAGTGAAGCAAGAACTTCCATAATATTCCAATCCGCATCATGCAAAAACGGTTCACCATAATCATCAAACATTTCTTTATTACAAAATTCACTAATTATATGACGATGAGGCATTGCCTCACTAAGCATCCTATATATAGAATTCCACCTATGTTGAGTATCTAAGTAAGGAATTACAAATCTTGTCCAATAGTCTTGACAAAATCTTTTATATTTTGGTGTTCTAATTGACGAAGCCATAATATGTGTTAAAGCACTTCTAATTTTTCTTACCAAATGATCAATTTTTTCTAAACCATCTTTATAACATAAATGAATAATATGAAAAAAATATCTAACATGGAAAAAAAATACAATTTTCTAAAGGATTTATTAATTTAACTAATTCCCTTACAACAGATGTATTATTAGATGCATTATCAAAAGACATAGACATAACTTTATCCATTAATTTCTAACCCCTAAGGCAATTTCTAATTGCTTCATAAATATGAATACCCGTATGGGGATGATCTAGTTGTTGAAATTTAATTTTTTTTTTTTTTTGCATGCACCAATTACCATCAATCCAATGAGCCGTAACACATAAATAATGCTAATTACCTCTACCTAACCAGATATTGGATGTAAAAGAAACTCTACATTTCAAATTATCAAAAACTTCAATTAAATTTAAAATTTCCACAAAATATTATTTATACCCATCATCATAGCAAGTGTTATGTGAAATAGGTTTATAAGCCAGTTGTAAATACATTTGATTATATCTAGTTACTAATTCATTTTCGACATAAGTAAAAGATAACTTATTTTGTACAACTAATCTAGATAAGCCTATTCTCATATTTTCTTGACTATATCTCCAACTTTGTAGCTCACCTGATTCATTTCGATAAAGTTGTGATTGACCCTCTACCCCCACGCCCTCTTCATTCCAACCCGGATGATGAGTGTCTAAATATTTTTTAATTGTACTCGTTTTACCTCTTTTTTATGTTTATAAATTGTATGACAAATTTATAATGCACCGAACTAGGTGGGCCAATAGGTATACATTTCCATACATCACTAGTTAATCTTTTTTTTTGTTCCCATGTGTATCATTATGTGTGTCAATATCATCAGGTGCTTGTGTTTCATTATTGTCTAAGGGATTTTCTTCATTTATTCTATCGGTAGTGGGATGATATTATTTTGTAATTTGGTATTATGCAAAGATGTAGGTGTTTGAACAATAAAATTATATTCTTTCATGTTTAAATTACATCCTATATGATATTGAGCCGCAAAACTAGAAAAGAGGGAGGGGTAGTAGTAGGTCTTAGGAGTGGGTCTATAAATTGATGACTAGTACTACATCTAGTGGGCTGAGTGGAGGGACGAATTGAGGGGTCATTTAAAGGAGAATGTTGGTCTACCTTTGGAGGGGCTGTAGAGTAACTATTAGTTTTTTTATTTTTAGAATTACTAGCAAGATTAAAAAAAATTCTTCATTTTTATAATTAACTAAATATGAACAATTAACAAATAAAATTCACAAAGATTAACACACAAATTAAATTATAAAAAAAAAAGAATAGATGCTACCGTAAAAGACGCAATAACAATTAAGAAGTCACAATTTGATATGCTACCATTCACAGCTCCATGATGTAGCAAATTGATAGACTTCTATTCAAAGCTCCACCAAATAATATGTACCAAATAAATTTAATAATTTGTACGAAATAAATAAAAGATATAATTTATTTATAAATTATTAAATTAAAGAGAACTTGTAGAATAAAAAATAAAATTTTAGAATACTTGAAACTTGAGAGATTTGAGAGAAATTCAAAGATTTGATAAGAAACATTTTTATTACAAATGACCACTATTTATTGTGGTCATTTGTTATTTTTGAAAAAAAAACAAAAAGCAAAGCTATGTAGCCATTACAATATGTAACGGCTACTTTCTGTTTTTCTTTTATATTTCTTAATTTAATTCTTAATTTATCATTTTCATAAATTTATAATTTATAATTTAAAAATTATAAATTCCTAATTATTGATTTATACATTTATAAACTAATAAATTATAAATTATACATTCTAAATTATAAATTATAAATTTATAATTTTTCAAAATTAATAATTTGTAATTTACAATTAATAATTTTTAATTTATAATTTATAATTTTTAAATTTTTTAAAATTATAATTTATAATTTAAATTAAAAACTTATTGTGGGCTAGCCTGTAAGCCAGACTGTTTAGCCCGTGAGTTGGGCTAGCCCACGGTCCTTCATGGTCTATGGGCCAAGCCGGTCTCGAGCTATATTTAGTTCGAATGGGTTTTCAAGCGAGCTAGTCTAGCCTAGTCCATATTAAAAAATTAAACGAGTCAAGCTGGGCTAATTTTTTTTTTTGCTGGCTAGGCCGATTGCCTGATCCATTTTGACACCTTTAGCTTAAAGTGCATTACTTGGTTAGGCTCATAGTCATCCCACCCTAGGAACATACTAGGCTATTAATATATGAGATGCATAATTAGGATATAGAGAACCTAAATAAGAAGATAAAAAATGACAAAATCTTTTTAAGCAAAATCCTCCACTTAGAATGTCTAAGTATTCTCAAATATTAAGTCAAAATAGATACAAATTAAAAGAGATTTAATTAATTCAAGCCTTCCACCAATAATTTATGCCATGATGATGCTATTGATTTGTGTGATGGCACTCAATCATAGGAGTCACACTTAGGGGGAAAGCTGTGAGCATACACATAGCATAAGATGCACATTTAACTTAGGAACCCTCATGCATTGGCACTCGATCACAGGGGATGCCGTGAGGCTGTCTTGAGATAAATTTTGATTGGTCAGTTTAACTTAACACTTAGTAGTATAGATGGCGATAGTCATGTGCGTCTATATACAAAGTGAGGCAAAATATATCAAGAGTTGCATGAAATGCAATTAGCAAAAGTTGCTTATCCTTTGATTGCTGGTGGATAGCACTCGATCATGAGGGTCCATTAGCAAGTCATTGGGGTTTTGATTTTGACTAGAAAATTTGATTTTTTGAATTCTTCTTGGGGGTGAAGAATTTGATAAAATAGTGAGAGAAAAACATGCTTAAAAGATTATGAACATGTTTTAATATCAAATTCAATCACATGCTCATATTCTTTTTTTTGCCTTTGAGGATTTGTAAAATCTCAAGAATGGTTAAAATTCCACTCAACATTATTTTGGAAATCAATAAACCAAGCGGGCCAAACTTTCATAATTGACTTAACCTCGAAAATCATTCTAGATTCCTATAAGCGGATATAGCTCCTATATCATGGCACTCCTAATTCCTTTGGAATTAATGTAGATCTAGAGATACGTGAAAATTTCATGAATTAGGCTTAGGATCGTTCTATCCCTTAGTCTCATGATGGCATTTATAAACTTTAAAAGTTTTAAAAACACATGAATTATACCTTGGTTAAAATTTAAAAAAACATTGTAAAGCAAACAAGGTATGAGAAGTTTATATTGTTAAAGGAGATTTTTCAAGCTAGGATGGATGGGAAGTCATGTGTCATGAACTAAGGTCTAAAGATGATTAAGCTTGGAGAAGCTTTTCAACTTGGACATAATAATGGACAATGATCTCCATGAGGATTTGATCCTCACATTCTCGTTGAGTTTTACTGATCAAAGTGTTGATCTAGAAGGAGACTACCATGATAAGGGCAAACCTTTAACGTTGGTTTCCTCCTCCAAGTTTATGGGCACTAAGGGTGCTAAAAAGAGATGTAAAAAGAAGAAATGTTCTTCCTCTATGGAAAAACAACTATCAAAGGCATTCGAAGGAGTTAAGAAGATCATGGAGGATATAGTCAATATTATTTGTTTCTATTTTGGCTAGATAGGTCATTGGAAGCACTATTGCAAGGAATACGTTGCAACCCTTAAGAAGGGCATATACTTTGTTGAGGTGCATTTAGGATGAATTCTTCTTTATGGATATATGATATTGCATGTGGTTTTTTTCTTTGTAAGTTGTTACAAAAAAATAGAAAGAATAATGAATTAAGTGATGTAGATATGATCCACTGTCTTAGCTAAAGAGTAAGAGTTGTGTCCAAAGTCGAAGGTGTACAATAAGTTAGACTTAGAGAACTCTATACTTGCATTGGACCTTTGTCATATAGTACCATTTATTGTTGAAAATATTAATTCAATTCCCGTTTTAGATAGCAAAGGATGTGATCCTTCTAAATCAAATTGGAGATTGAAGCCATTAAAGAATGGATTCTTTAATTGCTCATGGTACACTTAACAAAGGATTGTACACATTGGATTCTTAACCATCACTAATGTACTTTCAACTAAGTAAGAAATTAGATATCCAAGATAATACCATCATGTGGCATATAAGACTTGGTTATATCTCCAAAAATTAGGATGATCAAATCAGAAGCTCTCGAAGCACTAAATGTTAGTAGCATTAAGAAACTTCCTACTAGTGAATCTTGTTTGAAAGGATAAATGACCAAAGCTTGTTTTGTAGGACAAATGGAGCACTCCACAAATCCTTTGGATTTAATCTATATGGATGTTTGTGGACCACTAAGAGTTAGCGGTAGATGAGGTTATTCTTATTTCATCACCTTCACTAATGGTAATAGTCGGTTCGGACAGATGTATCTTATGAAGTACAAGTTTGAGGCCTTTGAAAAGTTCAAAGAGTATAGAAATGAAGTAGAAAAGCAAAAGGGACTTACTATTAGAGCCTTTTGATTGGATCGAGAAGAAAAATACTTAAGTACCGTATTCTTGGATTGTCTAAAGGAAAATGGGATTCTCTCTCAATGGACTCTACCAAACACACCCCAACACAATAGAGTAGCCGAGAAGAGATACCATACCTTATTGGATATGGTACGTTCCATAATGAGCTTCTTTGATGTGCCTATATCCTTTTGAGGATGTGCCTTAATGACAGCAACGAAGTTACTAAGAATAGTACCTTCAAAATCAGTATGAAAAATACCACATGATATATGGTATGGCTAAGCACCCTCTTACTACTATCTAAGGGTTTAGGGATCTCTTACCTACATGAGATGGACAGTGGGAGATAAGTTAGATAGTAGATCCATCTTGTGCGAGTTTGTGGAATACCTAAGAGAGTCTATGGGTTATTAGTTTTATGATCCCTTGAAACAAAATATGTTTATTTTAAAGAATGATACCTTTTTGGAAAAGGAATTTCTATAAGATAGAAAAGACGTTGTAATTGAACTTGGTGAAGTTCAAGACGATCAATAAATCTCACAAGCTTTAGAAATAAATATTAAAGAGCCTCACATACAACCTCTTAAAAGGTTAGATTAGATCGAGAAGTAACCCAAAAAGTTCAGATTTTTTCATGAGATGGGTCAATTAGATAGAGATCCGAAGACTTATGAGGAAGTTATGTTAGATATAGATTCGAGATATTGGCTTAAAGCTATGAGATCCGAAATAGTTTTCATGTACGCAAACAAAGTATGGACTTTGGTAGATCCACCAAAGGGAATGGTTGCCATTGGTTGCAAATGGATTTATAAGCAAAAGCTTGGGATAGATGAAGACGTGGTGACTTTTAAAACTTGACTAGTGGCATAAGGTTGCACTTAAAGACTCGATATTAATTTCGAGAAAACCTTTTCACCGGTCGCTATACCTAAGTCCATTTGAATTCTACTTACCATAGCTGCATATTATGACTATGAGATATGGCAAATAGATGTGAAAACTACTTTCCTCAATGGTGACATTGAAAAAGAAATTTATATGGAGTAACCACAAGGTTTTACATCCAAATAGAGTGAGTAAAAAGATTGCAAACTTCATAGACCCATTTATGGACTCTAATTAGCATCCCGAACTTGGAACATACATTTTTGATAAGATAGTCAAATTGTTTGACTTTGTCAAAAAGATGTATGAACTTTGTATGTACAAAAAGGCTAGTAGGAGTTACATACAAATTATTATGCATTATGTCGATGACATCTTTCTCATTGGAAATGAGGTAGGAATGTTAGAGTGTACTAAAATATGGTTATTTATACAATTCTCCATGAAGGACTTGGAAAATGCGTCATGTGTATTGGGCATATGTATCTATAGAGATAGATCAGGGAGGATGTTGGGGATTTCTCAAATCGCGTACATTGAACAAAATACTAAAGAGGTTTAGTATGGAAGAATCCAAGAGGGGATTCCTCCTTTTGAGATGTGATCTTCATCTCTCCAAGTCTATAGCCCCTTATACTGTCAATGAAAGACACATAATATCCCACAAACCTTATGCATCCATTACATAGAGCATAATTATATGTCGTTTAATGTACAAAATCGGATGTGGCACACTTACTAAGCGTTACAAGTAGGTTCCAATCTAATCCTAGTGAATGTCACTAGAAAACCATTAAAACAATCTTTAAGAAGGACTAAAGACTTGTTTTAGGTATACGGTAATGGAGAATTGAAACTCATGGAGTTTTTGGATATTAGTTTCCAATCCAATGTAGATGATTTAATATCCACTTTTGGATACATATTTTGCCTTAATGGCAGCATAGTGTGTTGGAAGAGTTCTAACTAGACACCATGGCTTAGGTAACTACTAAGATGAAATACTTTGTGATTTTGAAAACTAAAATGGAAGGTGTTTAGATAAAAAATTCATCTAAGGGTTAGATGTAGTGCTTAGCTTGCATGAGCCTGAGATTATCTTAGAAAGACAATTTAGGATTTGAGCCAAGATCTCATCAGTGATCCAAATACATTAAATCCTTTATCATTTGATATATGATATCAATTGATAGATGTGACAACTGAGTGGATAAAAGTTGCCTCAGAAGAGAATATAGCAGAACCACTATATTAACCTCTAAAAGCTAAAGGTCTTTGGAGGACATCTTATGAAGATGTGTCTCAAGGCCACAGGGCATTGACTTTAGGGCAAGTGGAAGATTGTTATAATAGTACCCTGCAAGCAAATGAGATTGGCCTTGTAAACTATTTCACTCTTGGTATAATCTTGATTGAATGATATTCTTTATATGACCATCTTCATCTTATGCTTTATTTCATTTTACTAGCATTTGGATGAAGCTTTTAGATCACCTATGATTGCGGGATTTAGCTTGGTGACCATGGAATAAGTCTCACACAATCATGATCTTAAATCTTTTAAGTTATAGGATCTTATAAGACAGGGCGTCTAAAATCCATATAGACTTGTACTAATAATGCATAAATCTAAAGGTTGGAGATTACTCCGTTCCATTAGCAACTGTATGAGATACGAGTGCATGTTAGTAGGTGCTGGTTAGAGAACATGGCACTAAAGACCCATCGGAGAATCCACTATATTGCCGTAGTAGCTAGTTCTCCTGCTTACGCTAGTGCATATTATTAGTTTTCTTACCTGAGGGTTCATGGTAACTTTGTTTCGGTCCTCATGCTTTGACCCTTCCTTGATCACCTAGCATGTTTTTCGGGTTGATATTGGATATGAGCTACTTGGCATGAAGGTTTGTGAGATTCAAGATGGAAAATAGAATACGGAAGGACCATATTTACATGGTACGCATAGAGCGATGGTGGTTCTCCAAAATATTCATTTTGGCCAATTAGTTAGGCTCATGGGCTTGAGGTTGGACATCAACCATAGAGATTGGGTACTTTTCAATTAATGAGATAAATTGAATTGAGTCAACCAGTTTAAAAGGAGTTTTAAACTAAAATAAATATAAGATATTAAAAAGTCACAAAAAGTTGTGAGCCCATATCTAATGAATGGTAGAACTTATTCGATCATACACAAAATCTAATTAGCTTCCTAATTAATTGAGAGAATTTTTTAAGGTATTAGAAAATGATGTCTCCTAATAGACCAATTTTTGGGGCCAACTTTGAGGGGCAATTTTGGTTTGATTGATTTAAGTGTTAAATTAATCAACTAATTCAAGAGTTAAATTAGATCAATAATTAATGAGTTAATTATTTAGTGCCAACATGACCATCAATTGGTCAAGTTAAAAAGTTAAGTTAACAAATTTAGCTTAAGGAGTTAAGCTAGTTTGACTTCAAAAGTAAGTCAAAGGATAATTAATTAACTTAAAAAAGAATTTAATTAATTATGAAGAATGAATTTTTGGAGGGAGGACTCAAATGAAATATGAGATGGCATTTTAATTAATTTGAAATGAGATTCCACATGTAATAAAGATGCAAATAAAATTCAAATAAGATTTAGATTCAAATTTTGCCACATTGGCAACCCCCATATGGCCGCCCCACCTCATGCCTTGTGTGATGCCAACTTGGCATCACACATTTTTAGCATCTATATATAGATATAGAGAGAGGAGTTCATGCATATGGTTATTGGTGTGAAGAATTGGATTCTTCATTTCTCTCCAAAACATTTGCAAACTAACATCTTATGTGTTGTAGGTTAAGCTTCTTTCTTCATCTTTCTACCCTAAATTAGGCCACCACCATTAGAAAATCTCTAGTCTTACTTCAACTCATGGATTATAAATTTAGGAAGATCTCATTGGTGTGTGTGGATCTGTACAATAAAGGTAAGGTATGTGACTTGCTCATTTCTAGAGATCCACCTGCATGGGGTTCAACTTGGCAATTTTCTCCAGGGAGTTCTAGATGGCCAATTGATTTGAAATTTTAACTGGAAGTTATCCAAGGTGTTGGCTAGCTCCAGTTATTTTTTTAGAAATTTTAGAGGTTATTTGATAGGGAAATCATCATAATCTTCTTGCTACACCACTAGCAGGCAGTTTCTGGAAACAATGATGTGTTCACTTGATACTCCTAGGATTTGCTCTTCAAGGTAATCCTCTATCTATATCTAAATCTAAATCTTAGGCATGATTAGATCCTTTTTTAGCTTGTAGGAACTAGTTACTTTCATGTTTTGAAGTTTTAATGTTAGATCCTAGTGCCTTACTGGCCTTCAAAAAGAACTCAGATCACAAAATCCCACCAAAACACTCATTTTCACTGTCAAAGTGCACATAAAAAAGCCCTTTTTTTTCTTGATCAACTGATAGAAAAAAGCTTAATAAAGTTGTTTCATGAATGAATTAAAATCCTTAACCAATTACTCAAAAAACAATCAAAATGCTTAATTTATTACCCAAAATATTAAAAAAAAAATGACAACAAAGCCAAAAACAGTTACCCTCCAAACAAGCATAATAATACTCTAAATAAATTTAAAAAACATGCAAAGAAATAAAAACAATATCCAAAAATATCAAAATCTAGAAGCTATTTTTACAAGGAAAAAAAAGAAAAGAAAAACTTGAAAACCCTTCAAAATGATCCACCTTCACAATGAAAGAATACACATAATAACTTTTTTTTTTTTTTTTAACTAGTGAAGAAACCATGGTAAACCAGAGTAAACATGAACAAAAAATCACACAAACCTTGGTAAATATTACTCTACCCATCTCAAACCTTAAAACATCTCCCCCCAAAAAGTTAAAAAACGTATCTTGTGTCTGAAATGGAGCAACAACTGTAGTAATTGTCAAAAGAAATGAAAATCTTAAACTCCAAGAGAGAACCATCCTTTCAATATAGCCAAAAATATATGATATTTATCAAAGCGAAAAATTGATAGTTAGAGAAACAAATTAGATGCACAAAGAAAGTACAAAAAATGTTAAACAATTTTATGAAGTCCCTCCGATTTTTTCCCTCTTGTAAGACCACCGTCATTTTTAAAAGAAACTAGAATCAATAAGAAAGAGACAAAACAACCAGAAACATCAAGCCTTTTTATTCGAAAAAGAAAAGAGTATAAAACAGTGCCATTTTTAAACGAAATCAAAAGAAAAAAATGCAAAAAAATTGAAGAAAATGTACCTATTTTCTTTTTACCGCTCGTTGTGGGCCCATAAAATTATTTGAATAAAAAAAATAAAAAAAGCTTCCCGCATGTGCACAATAGAAAAAAGTGTTGGTTTTTTCCATATGGTGGCAGGCCCCACCAAAAAATGAGAAGAAACACCATTTTCTGTAATTTTTTGGCCTGACTATTAAGAAGATTTCTATTCAATTGCTTTTTTGGCTTATGCTCTCTTTTGTCCAAACTTCAATATAATAAAAGCCCAAAAATTTAAACTTAATTACTAATCTGATAATAAAATAATTTCCAAATAATATTCTTTACTTTAAAAAGTTTTGTTATAAAAACTTTTTAATATCATTATATAAATATAAAAACTAATTTTAGAAAAAATATTGAAAACTCCTTAAGATAAACTTTTATGTTTATAAAATCCAGACTGTTATTTTCAATCTAAAAATTTATTCCACAAACTTTTTATTCTAAAAAGTTGAATCAACTTTGATCCTACTTTTGGATGAAATTAGCCTTAGATATTTTATGTTGAAAATTCTTTTCATTTATTAATATTTAAACTTATATTTAGTTTTTCTTAAAATCATTTATTTGTTGTAAAAAAATTTAGAAAAGTAATTGTAACTTTTAAAAAAAATTATCCTTTTTTTTTCCCTCCAATTGATGTAAAATTAAAATTTGGGTTTTTCCAAGGGAAAAGCAATGGAATGAGTATTTTCAATAGAAAAAAAAATTAATGAATTCTTTTTATTTCATCCATTGGATTTTAAAAATTAAAATTCTCTTCACTATAGTTTATAAATATATACATAAATTCAAGATATATATATATTTTCCAAAAAATTTAATTTATAAATTCAAAATTGTCACTGATACAAATCATTTTAAAGAATCTAAAAAAAATCTATTAGAAAAAAAATACTAATTCATTAAATTTCTTAATTAATAAATTAAAGTAATTTAAAGATTTTTAATAAGTCAAATCTAATTGAGAAAAAAACATTAGTTTTTAATTATTTTTCCCTTCCACAAAATCAGCGTTATTTTTAAAAGAAACTAGAAACAATAAGAGAAAGACCACAAAGAAAAAAGGAAAACTAACATATTTTGTTTTAACATTCTATAATGGGCTCATGTAATTATGAACAAAGAAACAAAAACCAGCAAACCACACAGTAAATACAGTATGATTAGAAAAAAAATTTATTTAAAAAAAATAAAAAAAATATAAAACGGTGCCATTTTTAAGTGAAATCAAAAGACCAAAATGTGAAAAATGAATAAAACGTGTCTATTTTCTTCTTACCATTCATTGTGGGCCCATAGAATTATTAATATATAGTCAAATTTAATATAATAAATAATGCATATAGTACAACAATTAAAAGCAACAATTTCAACAAAACGGCATCGCACTGCTTAAAATTAATGAAAAACAAAATTGAGAAAAGCTTACCATGCAATAGCACATTGTGTGCACGTGCATCTATGCTTATTAATAATAGTAATAATATATGTATATGTGTAGTGTTTCCATGTGTATGTATATATATACACATATATATGTTGATGCATAAATATAAAACACAACAAAAGATCATTAACACAATGTATCGTCTAAAGATTTTGAAGAGAAAAAAATGTTGGGAAAAAGAAAAATAAAATATAAAATATAAAATTTCAATTTTGTAGTTTGGTTGTTAAAAGAAAACAATGAAGAAAAAAAATGAAAGAAATAGGAATGATAAATGCGTTGAAAAAGAAGAGAGGGCTCAAATAAGCATTTCCTTCATTTTCCTCATCATTTTGTAAAGAAAATTGATTCTCCTAATAGATATTACATTTTCCCTAAAGTTTTCTTTTTCTTTAATGTTTTCTTTACCAACTGAACAATTAAAAATATTTTTCTTTGCATTTTATTATTCTAACCAAAGTTCTCAAAGCAAATATAGTGTAAGTATCATGAAAAAATTCTTAAGAAAAATATAACCAATTGACTTTTTGAGAAATTCTTCAAAAGCAACTTCACAACAATCTTTTGAAAAAGAATACCACGTCAAATAGACTGTTGACATTGAAATTTAATTGGGATAAATTACCATTTGATAGTCCAAAATTGACTATTAGATTGGATCCCAAATTAAAGTCTAACAAATTTGGGCTTTATATAGTGGGCCAATCCAAAATAACTTATAAAAGTTTTATTTATTTTAGATTAGCTAATTGAGCCAAAATATGTTTAAATGTGATTCATTAGTAAGTTAAGCACATCTCAAGTGGTATTCAAGCCCAAAGGGAGACTCAAATCATCAAACCTTAATTTGTGCCTATAAAAAGGGGTATGGGAGACATATAGTAGATGAAGAAATTTAGCAAGAAATCCATCAAGAAATTCAAGCATCAAGCTCATAAATCCGAACTCTTGTCACAAAAAAGTGCTACAACCACTAGGGTTTTACATCTTCAAAAGCATTAAATTCTGAAGACCTTAATGTTAAAGCAAATACTTGATTCAAGGAGGTTCATGATTTCATCCACAAATCTAAGAGTGAATAGCGCATTTGAATCAAGAACAAGCTTCATGCCCCTGGATCAAATTCCAAGGAGAAAAATAAAAGGAATTAGTATTCAATTGCAGAGATATTTTTAAGAGATTGTAACCACTTTTATTTTCATTAAATATTGAATTTGTTTATATTTTCTTGTCTTGTAATTCTTTTTGCAGACTCAAAATTTGTGTGAACAAATTTCTAGTACACTTGGTGGGACAATCTCTACCTCTTATCTCTTCTTACTACATCAAAATTCCAGTCATCATTTTCAAATGCTCAAATCAAGTCACTATTATGAATCAAACAGATGTTATGGATATTATTGCTACAGTTGGTCAATCCTCCATAGAGGGTAAGATCGTTGATACCACTCCATCAGATGACTCAAACTCAACAAGTCCTATAGAGATCAAGTCCAAATCATCTTTTTTTTTTGTAGTGTTGCCTGCAATGGTAACTAAGACAACTACATTTGATAAACAACTTGCTCAAATGGCTCAAGCCATAGCTAATTTTCAAAAGATTGTGGAAAACAAAGACCTCCAAATCACCCAATTAATGAACAAGTTGGAGCACTCAAATATTAGAGAGTCTAGCCATAATTGTTCATTCCCCTCATATCATGTTGAAAATGAGAAACAAATGGATGAGGTGCCACCCAAACATGACTCAGTTCAGAAATCTAATCACTCTATGACATTTGTTGCTGTGTTGTCCATGCAATAATAGCAAAAGATGATAACTAACAGCATCAAAGCTTGGTGTGGTGGATCTTCACAAAATTTGCTTGTATACTTAACACCATACACTAAGTGAATTGATTGATTAAGGATGCCAATAGGTTGTCAGCCACCAAAGCTCCAATAATTTGATAGAAAAGGCAATTCGAGGCTGCATATTGCTTATTTTATGGAAATGTGCAATAATGCAGGAATTGATGGAGACCTCATCATAAAGCAATTCGTGAGATCACTCAAGGAAAATGCATTTGATTGGTACATTGATTTGGAGCCTGAGTCTATTGACAGTTCGATAGAAATGCAGAGAGAATTTATGAACTGCTTCTACAGTGCCCATTACACTATGACCATGATTGAGCTTACCAATGCAATGTAATGAAATATGAGCCAGTTGTTGACTACATCAATTATTGGTGTGCATTTAGCTTGAATTGCAAGGATAGATTATCAGAAGTTTTAGTAATAGAAATGTGCGTCTAAGGGATACATTAGGGACTTCTTTATATCCTCTAACGAATCAAGCTATAAGATTTTGAGAAATTAGCCACCCATACTCACGACATGGAGTTAAGCATTGCAAATCATAAACCTACTTTTCTAGTTGATGATCAAAAGAAAGATAGAAAAGAATCGAAGAGGAATGAGAAGTCTACAAAAAGTACTATGAAATAGTCCATGGCAATTAAAATAACTTATGTGAAGATTTCTACAAGCAATAATGAAGGAAAAAAACCTGATCAACTTGTGCCAACTGAAAAGCATTAACCTACGTTGAAAGAGTTTTAGGAAAAGGAGTACCTATTCCGTCACTCTAACGTCCCACAAATCTTTGATGAGTTATTAACAAGAAAAATGAGCAAGTTGCTGGAGCTAAAATGTCCAGATAAAGTTGGGAAGGTGAATAACCCAAAATACTAAAAGTGTCATTGAGTATTAGCCACCCTATAGAAAAATATTTTGTGATTAAAGGGAAAATCAAGACATTGGCAAAAGATAGAAAAATCATCATTGATATTAAAGATGCGATGGAAGCAAATGTTGCTAATACTGTAGTTGTTACAAATGCTGCTTGTAGCCAAAAGAATATTTTTTCCCCCACTCATGGGGGCATCAAGGATGATTCAATTTGGAAGTTTAGATCTAGTCCTATTTGAAGTTTTATCTGCTAATAAAAAAGAAAAGTCAAATACAAGTTCTGTTTTTTAAATTGAAAATGATGGCGAGTGGATTTTTGTGACACGCCAGCAAAGGCAAAGATAACGTGTTCACCAACTTCATCCATCATTCTTAAAGAGATAACATCTCACTACGTGCCCTCAACCAAATTTAACAAGAGATATGAAATCTTTTCGTATTAAGCCAAGAAAATTGAGAAGAAGTCATTGGCATCCTGTTACTCTATGAGATTTTTTTTTCTATGAGATGTTTTGAGTAAAAGGTCAAAATGGCATTTGCTACATCTAGTGAAATAGAGTGCTAGAATTTTGCTTCTTATTATGCAGTTATTGCATTTACATATGAAGATTTGTTGTTGGGATCAAAACCCCATAACCAACCACTCTTTGTTTCCGAATTTATGCAAGATTAGAAAGTCATCCACATGCTTATTGGTGGGGGATTTGTGGTTAACATCATGCTGAAGTCTACTATGAAATAATTAGGGATCACAATTGAGGATTTATCTTACCGCCGCTTGACCACCAGGAAGGATAACGAGTTATTAGAATGATTAACCTAGACCTCACTATTGGTGAGTTAAAACCGAATACTTTGTTTCATGTCATTGATGCAAGGGCTTTTTACAACTTAATGTTAGGAAGACCATGGATTCACGAAAATGGAATGGTTCTATCCTCCCTTCGCAAATGTTTTAAGTATTCAAGGAATGGTGAGATAATAAGAGTCAATGCTGATATAAAGCTATTTATTGAGGCAGAGTAATACTTTGCAGATGCTAAATTATATCTAGACCCGGGCTTAGTGTAGGAAACATTGCCATTAAAAAATTCAGGCAATCATTTTATTGAGGGAAAGCATGTTGAAACCTTAGTAAGTAAAGTCGTTGAATCTAAAAAGATGCCCAATTTACCAGTATTTTGGTACACCCTTTGATCATGTCGAAATGAATGAGAAAAGTTATCTAAAACATACATTTCATTACTGCACAATAAAAGAAAACAAATAAACGGGGTAGGATTTAATAACTACAAAGTTATGAGAAAAAAGTTAATCATGCCCATTTTTAGTTTGAACTCAAAGGCCTCAGGTGAATTTTCTTCTAGCAAAACTCAATGTCAAAAGTTTCATAGGATGTTTGATCTAAAAGCCTATATCCTCTTGGCTAAGTCTATATATGACTTCTCCAATCTATCTATGCTAAGGGAGTTGAAACTTGAGTTGACCAGAGAAAAGATCCATGGCCTCAACAAAGCACAACAAAAATTATGAAGTTAAGGGTTTCGTGTTGATCAACCAAGGACTAGCTTAGGATTTACACCAAGTGAGCTAATAGAATAAGTGTGATAAGGAAAGATAAATGTGTTAATGTCCAATATATCATAGTTGAGAAAGCTAAAAAATAATGGAAGTCAAAAGCCAAGTGATCGTCGCATATTTGCATTTGATCGACTAAGTACTCACACTACCCATCATTCTATCTTTGAAATATTTGTTCAGAATCCATCACTTTGTAAAAGGTCTACTACAAGTCATTGTCCACAAGGTTCAGTCTTCAATCAATTTGGAAGTAATGCTGTAGAAAAATCAAGGAAAAAAAATAACTGTGATAAGACCGACATGCTAGAGTTGAGAACTAAAGGTTAGACTATTTGCTTATTTCAACTGAGTGAAGCTAAATCCTCGATCCTAATCATCAATATAGATAGACTGGTGAAGGTTATGGGATGTACCACAAGACGTTCATATGATAAAAATGGTGGACGTGAGAATGAAATAGAGATTACCATAAGCTCTAACTACACAATTGTTATAAAAGAGCCAAGCCCTCAGTATCTTAGAGAGTTTGACAGATTGATTATGGATGTCTTTGTGCAAAATACAAATTATCATGGATGGAGAATGACGCTTATCCCTATTGTGAAAGCAAAGAGAGTTATACAATGGAGGTTCGCCTTTCAAATGATAGAGGTTATAAATACTATATAGCCTAATGATGAAGAAGATAATAAGTTGCACTCATGTTATCATGCCGCTGTTAATGAAAAGTCTGACTCAAACATCTCTAAAGATGATATTCAAAAAACTTATCCATAACTGAAAGATGGTGGACATACAATTGTAGATAAACTTAAAGAATTAAATCTTGGCACAATAGAAAACCCATGTCTTATATTTGTGAGTTCTCTACAGATCCCTAAAGAGGAACAACAATACTTTAAAACCTTGAGTGAGTATAGATATGTTTTTGCCTGGACATAGAAAGAGATGCTAGAATTAGATCCTAAAGTTGCAATTCATCACCTTGACATGAGGCATGGAGTGCACCCAGTAAAGCAATCATAGTCAATTCTTCGCCTAGAGCTTGTCCTTTGAATTAAAGCTGAAGTAAACAAGCTCTTTGATTTTGGGTTTATTAGAGAAGTTAAGTATCTAATGTGGATATCTAGCGTTGTACCTGTTAAGAAGACAAATAGCCAAATACATATTTGTGTTGACTTTTGAGACTTAAATAAGGCATGCCCAAAAAATGATTTTCTATTACATATCATTGAGCTCATGGTTGATGCCACTGCTGGTCAGGAGCTTTACCTTTCATGGATGGGTCTTCTAGCTATAACCAAATCAAGATGTCACCATAAAATGAGGAGTGTACAACTTTTCACACTCCAAAGGGAATTTACTATTATAAGGTGATGCCTTTCGAGTTAAAGAATATAGGTTCCACTTACCAATGTGCTAAGCATAACATATTTGATGATATATTGCACAAAAGAGTTGAATGCTATGTGGATGATTTGGTTGTCAAAAGTAGAAAAATAAGTGATCACTTAGTAAGTCTTCGAGTGGTATTCAATCGTTTAAGAAAATAAAACTTGAAGATGAATCCTCTTAAATGTTCATTTAGTGTTACATCAGGTAAGTTTCTTAACTTTATAGTTCATCATCAAGGCATTGAAATTGATCTCGCAAAGATAGATGCTATCTAGAATATGCTTATACCAAGGAACTTAAAGGAACTATGGAGCTTTCAAGGTAGTCTTGCATTCATAAGAAGGTCCATATCAAACTTTGCTTGAAGGTGTCAACCATTCAATTATCTTATGAAGAAAAATGCCCATTTCAAATGGGATAAAGGATGCCAAAATGCTTCTGAAAGTATAAAGAAGCATTTCTTAAATCCACCAATGTTGAGAGCTTTTGTACCTAGAAGGCTACTTATATTGTATATTGTAGCATAAGAAAGGTCAACTAGTGCTCTTATAGCTCAGAAAAATGAAGAGGGTAAAAAAAGGCACTATATTACTTAAGTAGATCTTTGACTAGAAATAAACTAAAATATTCCCCTATCGAGAAGATCTACTTAGCATTATTCTATAACATTAAGAAGTTGAAGTACTATTTTGAAGCATACTCCATATGACTCATCTCTTATGCGGATCCAATCAAGTTTGATATGTCAAGACCTATGCTTTCTAGGAGGTTAGCGAAGTGGTCTTTCATAGTCAACCAATATGAGATTACTTATGTGCTACAAAAAGCTATTAAAGGCCAAGCTCTTGCTGATTTCTTGGCTAACCATCATATCTCTACAGAGTGAGAGTTAATTGATAATCTCCCTGATGAAGATGTTCTCTATGTTGAACTTTTCCTAACGTAAATAATATTTTTTGATGGAGTAGCTAAATCTGATAGACCGGGGGTAAAGATTATCTTTATTTCACCATAAAAGTGAGAATTGACATATCTTATTGTGTTGGGCGAGTTGTGCTCCAACAACATCGTTGAGCATCAGGCTTTAATCATTGGACTTTAAATGGCCTTAGAAATGGAGATTATGGAGATTGAGATCTATGGCAACTCGAAATTGATCATCAATCAACTTTTAAAAGAATATGAAGTTAAGAAAGAGGATTTCATACTTTTCTTTCAACAAACCTCAGACTTATTGAAGAAATTTGAAAGTGTTTGCTTAAACCATATCCCAAGAAAGAAACGTTTGATGGCTAATGCATTGATTATCTTGGCAACTACTCTTATTCTGAAGGAAAAATGATAAATGTTCATATATATAATCGATGGATTATTGTGCTTTCTGCTAAACCTAACCATGAGGATTCAAATGCCACATTAATATTGATTGATTACAATCAAGATTAGAGGAGCCCATTGATTGATTACTTAAAGCATGGAAAGTTGTTGAATGACCCTCGCCATAAGTGAAAGTGCGAAGGAGATCATCTCATTTCATTATATACAAAGATACTTTGTATTGTTAGTCTTTTGAGGCTAATTACCAACATTGCTTGAATGGTGAAGAAGTAATTGAAGCCATGACAGAAGCACATTCTGTGGTCTGTGGTGCTCACTGACTAATTCGATCCTAAGCCCCATTTTCAAATCAGAAGGATGGGTTACTATTGGCCAATAATGGTCAAATATTATTTTGGCTATGTGAAGAGGTGTAAAGCTTACTAACTGTATGCAAATTTCATACACCAACCTCTAGAACCTTTATATCCTATTATTACTTTGTGGTTGTTCAATACTGAGGTCTCGATGTTGTAAAACCTATCACGCCAAAGTCATCTACTGGCCATGCTTATAAATTGGCAGCTACTGATTACTTCTCTAAATAGGCGGAGATGATTCCTCTTAAAGAGGTAAAAAGGGAAATAGTGGTTAAGTTCACCAATCGAACCTTATTTTTTGATATAGGGTTCTTCATTACGTTATCACTAACAATGGGAAGCCATTTTATAATAAGTTGATGGATAAGTTATGTGCACACTTTGGGTTCAATCAGCACGACTTCTTGATGTACAATGTAGCAGCAAATGGCTTGGATGAGGCATTTAATAAGACTTTGTGCAACCTCTTAAAGAAAGTGATGTCAAAGTCAAAAAGAGGCTAGCACAAGAAAGTTGGAGAAGTATTGTGGGCATATAGAACGACTCACCAACTGCCATTTAGGCTATTCCATATTCTTTGGTGTATGGAGTTAAAGTTGTTCCCTCTCTTATTACAATTCAAGAAAAACTCACCATTAAAGATAATGATCATCTCAAACTTGAAGAATTGGAAGTGTTGGATGAGAAAAGGCTTGACGTTCAACAACAACTTGAGTGCTACCAAGCTTGTATGACAAGAGCATTCAATAAGAAAGTTCACCCTTGATCATTTCAAGTTGGGGATCTGGTCCGGGCAATTTGTATGTTTAAGCTAATTCATCCAATTATTCGATCATTGAAAGCATGTGTTTGATCTTTGATTAATTGGTGTCAATGAGAAAAGTATAGAAAATAGAGCAAAAAATAAAAAAGAGAAAGCAAAAGGTTGATGAAAAGAAAAGAACTTTTATTGCATATGAAAATAAATGTTCTTTTACATCAATTAAAAAAGGAAAAGAAAGAAAGAGTGCTAAGAAGCTAAATGCTCAAGAAAATAAGTCAAAGGTGGCTAAATCATGGCGAGATTCTTCAAGTAATGCCTCTATCCTCTTCAAAGCTTCAACCTCTTTGTCAATCAAAAATAGAGTACTCTCAAACTTTGAAACTTCTTCCCTCTTGGTGGCTATTTCTTTTTGAATGGTGGATAGGTTTTCTTTAGCTTTATGAAATGATAAGCTTGTAGCTCTTCTTTGTTGTTCAACTTAGCAAGTCGCACCTTTAATTTTTTTGCTACTTGGTGATTTGAAGAAGTTTTGGTTTTAGACTATCCACCTTTTCAACTCATTCAATCTCTATTACCTCAACCTCAGAAAGATCTTGATGTCCAAGAAGAAGTATTTTCTCATAAGCCTCTTGTGTTTCTCTCTAGATGGAGTCCAACTTAACTTTTGCATAGTTGGAAGCGTCCTCAAAGAAAGACTTTAGATAACTCTCTAAAGATGATGAATATTTTATATATGTCCTCATCTCCACGACCAAATTATCAATCACTAGTTTTACACTTGAAAGTTGATCGAATGAAGGTCTCATAATCTGTCGACATATTCGTTCCCAGTAAAATTGATCAATGTTCATTCAACTTCAATCTTTATAACTGTGGGGCAAAATTTAGAAACTTCAACCCATAGGAATGGCCAAGATGGAACTTCAAATGCCTTATTGGGTTTCTTAGGCACATTCTCCTCAACAGACAACTTTTTTGCAAGAAAAATAAGCAATATCATTTAGATACTTGCAAAAGGTCTCAATTTTACAAAGAGAAATAATTTTTGCATTGTTACCAAAAGGATGGAAAGTAGTATCTTCTCCCTATAAGCTAAAAGGATTAATTTCATTTATTGAGCCCACGTTACCTTCAAAAGTGAAGCAAATTTCTTTTTCAAGGTCTACAAGCTGAAAGAAAAAGCAAACAAAATAAAAAAAATAAAAGGCGGGTGAAGGAGAATGATAATATAAATGAATAAAAAAATGATAATAATAATGAGTGTGTGTATGTATTCTGCTAATTCCTTTAAAGGCAATGAAGAACTTTGAGCATCTACAAAAAATGTTAAGTTCACACTAATATTGTCTAAGTCAAGAACCTTCGATCTCTTTTTAAGCTCATATCGATTGCTGGATTCATTATTATAGAGTAATAAGGCAAAAACCACTCGATTTCCTTCTATAGGGACAAGCTTAGGAGTCAAGTTTTCAGGAAGAGTCTGTTATTTCTTGAAAGGCACATTTACTGATTCTACACCAACAACTGAATCCTAATGAGATAGAGCAACTTTGTCATTTTTGGAACCCTGTCTTGAAGTCCTTTGAGACCTTTTGGGATTTATATCTGTGGGTTGATTAAGTTTGAAAATGATTTTTGTGTTTTCCCCGAATAAGCCTTCCAATGTTCAACCTACTAATCTACATTTTCCTTTGTAACCAAAGGCGATGAGGAAGCACTACATGGTACTATTGCTTGGAAAATGTGCCCAACAAAGTACAAGACTAACAAAGTCGAACAAGTTCAACTAAATCATATGTAAGAATCTCCCTATTTAGGTAGCTAGGAATATCTTGACAAAAACCATGTTGCTGGCTAAATCAATGAGGACAATAAGCTCCAACAATGCATATTGGTCCACTTTAGAATGTCAAGTAGCTAGATTGCAAAGCCACAAAATGATATTTGTAGGTATTAGATATGCCCTCATCATTTGTCACTGAGATTTGCCATGGTGTGCTCAAGTTTTGAAGCTTTAAGGGAATAATATTGTGGAATAATTTACGTGCCGAAACAAGTTCAAAGTGTTTAGCTTTATTCTCTCTTGCATATTTCACCATCTAAGCTCCAATTGGTTCAAGTTTAGATGGAAACTGTGTTTGAAAATAGCATCCAACCTAGCTGTACACATAATGAATAGGAAAAATAGTGGTGGACTTGCTTAAACTCTTTGAGGCAAATATCTCTATCAAACCATGGTAAATGTTTGCCAATATAGGAACTGTTAAAGAAAAATAATCGCCATGAGCCATTTTACTTGAACTTTGAAAACAAAAGCATGTACCTTATCAACTTTGCGATATGGTAAGGCAAAGCTATGTAACCAACATGAAAGGAAAGCAACCAAATAAGTTTCATCCCTAATATCCTCTTCAATCTCTAGCATTAAAAAAGGCTTATCATACTCCTTAGTACAATATAAAAGAGACATGTAGATGTTCCCACAAGAAGTGCAAGATAGCTTTAGCTTGACAAGTTTCTTTCTAGATAACCTTGAAGGTAATTATGCATATCTGGTTGAGCCTTTGAACTAAAACCTACCCAATCCAAGAAATAAATACACTATTAGAGTCCTTCAGAAGCATGTGGTATGTTGCAAATAGATACTTGTAGATTTGCAACAAAGAAGATTGGCATGTGTCGACATCAAGCAACTCTTTTGCAAATGAAGCAACTTCATCATAGGAATCCCCACATATCGGCAATCCACAAAGTCCATGGAGATCTTATAAAGAAATTGACAATTCTCCAATAGCAGTATGCAATGTGTTTGTAGAAGGGCGCCATAGCTTAAGGAATGCTTGGAGGACATTCTTATTGTAAATGTATGTGAAAAGAGAGGCATGATAGCTACATAAATCTTGGATTGATGAAGAGTGTTTGCATGATGGCCCAGCACACCCTTTGTCTACTCTCAATAGTTGGTGTGAAAGGACATTTCACCGAACTTGGATAATGGAATTCTCCTTGAGCCTCTATTGATGTTGATATGGTGGTTCAAAAGTGAGAACTGTACATACGTGGCTCCAATGTCATGAAGTGATGATTTCAATAGCAAGACCCTGGAACGAGCAAAAGTACTAAAATGCTAATCAATCATCTCTTTGGTTGTCTCCTCGGACCATTCAGCAACATGCATGGAATGGTTTGATTAAACCTTGAAGGACTGAGCATCCGTGACCATTTCAGATGTGCACAAGGCAGTGCTTTTGGCCTTGGAGAAGTTTTTTTCATCTCAAATCATGATGCATGGAGTTGGTTCACTATAGGAAAAATAATGGAAAGGAGAAGAGTTAGCAAGGCAATATAATTATCTTTTCTTGGACGATTTTATGAACAATTGATATGCGAATTGGTATAAGATGGACTTAAGTTGAGCAAATAAATGTTGCTCAGTTAAAAGAATAATGTCTAAATTTAAGTTAAAAGACAATGTGTAGTTATTCATCTTTATCAGAAGAGCCCACAATTCATTTTTAGATTAATTAGTTAATAACTTAAGTTCAACTACTCAAAATAACATTTGTTGTGTATTCTTTTTGTCTATTATACACATTTATTACGTTAGTTTAAAATTTTGAATCGTTTTAGTTATTAATTGCTCTTGCTATACAAGATAAAAATGTATTTTTCCTAGTTAATAAAAAATTTAAAATTAAATAATCAACGTGATGTTACAGAATATTTTTTTTTTTCAATTTCATTATATCATAGTTTCTTCTTATATATTAATGTATTTGCATTGTCGTATTCCCTTTATTCAAATACTGCATTGTCTCAAATAAAATTTTTGACCATAGGTCATTAATGATTAGTTCGCAATGGAAAAGATAAAAAAGAATTCATATAAACAAATGAAAAATTACTAAATCAATTAGGAACAACAAAAATCTGCACATATGATAGTTTAAGATTCAAAAGAATTCAATTATTTTAATTTTTCAAAATTGATCTTAGTGTATACCAAATTAGATGGTAGAAATGAGCATAATGCTTAACTAGAACCCTAACCAAAATTGATTGCCCGAGTGCAGCCCCGGTCACACGTGATAAGATCACCAATGGTTTGGGCCATAACTTGTGTTCGAATCCACTACATTGGGCCCTTTATTCAATCACATACTTCTTTTGTTTAAAAAAAATTATAAGCTGTGATTGCTCATGGAATAAAATCTTTTTTTTTTAACCTGTAAAACATGTGACACGCTTCAGACTTTGTTTGGATGTGAGTTTTAAAAGTTGGTCTCTAAGGTTTTGAATAGAGCTGTCTCAGAGACAACTTCTAAAGCGCACGGGACATCTCTCTCTCTCTCTCTCTCTCTCTCTCTCTCTCTCTCTCTCTCTCTCTCTCTCTCTCTCTCTCTCTCTCTCTCTCTCTCTCTCTCTCTCTATGAAATCCCCCAGCATATTGTGATACGATTTATTAACAAACGATCCACTTTTCTAAATATAAAAAATTAAATTTATTAATTTTATAGATCATTCATAAATTTTATCTATATTATAAATTCCAAACAAACCCAAAAAATTAAAACTCAATTTGTTAATAGATGATCTGTTTTTTAAAATTTTAAAAAAAATTGATTTATTATTTTTTAAACTATTTATAATTTCTTTATATATTATTAATCCCAAACAAATCAAAAGCACCAAAATTCGATTTAACAATAGATTAGATATTTTTTATATAATAAAAAAATTCAACTTATTAAATTTATAAAAATACATAAGTAATTTTTTTTTCTAAATCCCAAATATATCCAAAATCAAAACTCAAACAACAATCACATCATTTCAAATAAATCTCTCAAATATATATAAAAAAATAATACCATAACTATTTACTATCTCATATCATATGACATAATCATTATACTTCATCTCACAATCAATTACAACTTCATCTCACATTCCTATATTATTAAAATACCAAAACAATCCCAAAATATCTAAAACACAAAAAATAATGTCAAGCCTTACAAGCAATCACAACCATAGGGTCATTAATCTTTTGTGCTCAAATTAGCTATCTTTTACTATATTTTTCAAAGTGTAATAAAAAAAAGGTTTTAGTCATAATTCTTTTAATTAAACACAATTAAACAATATATATATATATATATATATATATATGACAAGAGTATTAATATAAAACTTGTACAAGTAATAAAATTGCTAAAAATCATAATATGATAAGTTAGTTAAAGAATTAAACAATTTAATCTTAGTACAACATAAGATGCACAATAATTGACACATAATGTGTGTATATGTAAGAGGCAAGAACCATTACTAGCTATCAAACATGTACTTCACTACATTAGACAACTCGACCATCACTTGAATAGAAAGGCTACATTGATAGAAATTATCATGTACAGGAAAGAATTAGTATGGATTATTAGCTTAACTAGTTGGAGAGAACCAGCAGGAGACCAAGAAAAAGAAAACAAAACATCACATCAAATGTAAAGCTGATACCGCAGAAGTGGAAAAAGTAGGCAAATATCACAAGTCTGAGCTGGGTTGGGTGGGCCGCATCCATCAGATATCGAGTGCTTTCCTTTAAAGCGCGGAGGGATCGCTTCAACTGTCGAGCAAGTGCAACCGTCTCCACGCAATACTAATCTCACCGGAATGTGAAATTTATAATAATATTATTGGATTAAAAAAATTAGACCATAAAACTACTCATTTTTATATTTTAATGGTCACCAATGAGTCGAATTGGATGCTAATGGGTCGGGCATTGGCAGGTGGAATTCCTATTTGGAAAAATTATAGGTAATATTTATCTACAAATTATGTATTTTGGATTATATATTTTAAGAGAATGAATTTTGAAAGTGGGGTTGGGAAATATGATGTATGTATGTTTATGATTTGAGAATAGTAAGAAAATTATTTTGAGAAAATTTTGTATATCTATTTATATTTTGAGAGAAAATAAATTTTACTGTAACAATCAAATTAATATATTTTATTATGATATAGTAATAAAATATTGTGATATATAAATATATGTATATGTGACTGACAATGATTGTAATGTAAAAAATATGAAATTTTTAGTTATTTGTCAGCTATATTGCAAGGACGATCTGACCATTTTAGGAACCAACTATGAACGAAAAAGAAGACACATATTTAGTTACATTTTTCTATAATAAAATTATTTTGAGAGAATATAATCAAATATAGCCATAATTTTTTAATTTTTAATTAAATAATTTACTTTTTTTTTTCCCGCTTTACTCTACTATTTATCGAATCGTTTAATAATGTCCAATGTGTAGTGAAATTCCTCGGTGAGCCTTTTGGAATGATCGTTTCCTAATAGGACATTGCAATTCGTAAATGTGAACATTTAACTATGAAAGTGGGTGTTAGCACGGCGCATATGGAAAAAGCAAGCCATAATGAACATATGAATTAATATATATGTGGCTTAATAGTAGTGTAAGTTTTAAATCCGAATGCCTTCCGCACATTTCTAGTTTGCAAAACCCTACTTTTGACTCTCTATGCATGGGAAAAGAATAACCTAAAACATTACTAGGTACTTTGGCATGCTTTTAAGTCTTAAGAAAAGCCATAACACAATAAAGGAAGGGAATTAAGGATAATATATGAGTGATTAGTGTTCTTTTTTATATTCTAAACTCTTTAATATTTGACTAGACAGTTAATAATACGTAGACATCATAATTAAAGGGAAGTTATATCCTTTATATTAAATAATGGACCCATCAAGAAATGGACCGCAAACTTAATTCACCTTCAAAATTAGTTTAACAGACGGGGATTGTTCAAGAGCATTACATATATCACTATTCATTTATTTAATTGATGTGAGAATCTATCACATCGTTCACACGCATAAAAATTAACATTTAAAATGTGAAATAATATGAATGGGATGCCATATTAAAGAATGAATCTATAAAAAAACGAACCTTGAGCATAATTCACCCCAAAAGCTAATTCAAAAAGTAAGGGCTATCCAAAACTATGTATAAAAAGACCATATATTCATTCATTTAATAAATATGGGAATCTAACATTTTACATTGCATGTATACTATGGTTGTTACGGATGAGTGCTGGCTTGTGCTATAGCAATAGGGTCATAACTAAAATCTGATGTCTGAAAATTTTACATGGTTTGAAGATTTGAACTAATTATTATTACTACAATTATAATATAATCACAAATGCTTGATTTTATAATTTTTATAAAAATTGGGGTTTGGGTTCAATTTTAATTCTTTCGTGGTAATTAAAGTTATAAAGTACATGTTGAATGGTTACCATTAATAATAACCTTCAGCTCATGAAAAAGAGCCCATAGTACAATAAATTGCCGTTAATTCACTGCTTTTAATCATCTTTTAAAAATTCTCACTTTCCTTATTTTCTCTCTCCCAAGAAAAAGATTGTTGCAGCCACAAATAATGAAATAATATAATGGCAAAGTGAACCTGCAATAAAATATTATCCCCAAAGAATCTCACAAAATATCATAAAAAAACAACAAAAAGGGTCAATCGCTCATCTAAATAAATCTTCATCAACTAAAAATTCCCACATGTACAATCCATATATATTAAGTTAAAATTATTCTGCGCATTATCGCATCAAATCAAAATTCTAGCTAAGCATATAGACCAATGAACATAACAAAATTATCGTATTTATCAAATCAATGTCCGTACTGTTTATGAAAATCGAACATAATATTTTTAAATTTGAGAATTCAATGTGCCGTTTGAATCAGTCTATTCGCGAGTAGAATTTTCCACAAAAAATCTCATCTAAAAATATCTAAAGAAAGCCAAACAAGGCAGCCGGCGATCACGGACCCCACGCACCATGCCCCAGGCACGTGACTAATTCCGAACCCCAAAACGCCTAATATTTCTCGTGTCCCTCTCAAATATCGCCACGTGTCCCGAGAATTCATGATAATACAATCAGTAATAACGTCTGAGCACCGTCCGCTTACACTTTACGTATCGCTACTTTCCGCTACCAATCACCGCTTGCAATCTCCAAGCTTTCTTTTTCTTTTTTCTTTTTACCCTTGATTTCATCTATAGTGGCATAGTTTCCTTCATCAGCATCTGACTGAGGTAAATTTTCGTTGCTGAAATTACTTTCTGTTTGATGAAATGCTAACACATTTTCGCGGAATTGGATGTTTTGGCTAGTTCCTGGGCTTGCAGTTTGACCTAATTTTTCTGTGGAGGGTTTTGAAGCTAGTGTGATCGCATTTTAACTGTTTGTTGAAATGATTGAAATTCAGGAGCATTTTGCTGGATTTTGACTATGATCTACGTGGGGTTAAAAACTGAAATAAAAAAGAAACTCTTGTATTTCACTGGTTAAGTTCGAATTCAATTCTACATTGTTAATTTTTTCGTACTGCAATGTTCGAATTTGTGTCTCCATCTATGTTTGTGCGTGTGCATGTGTAGTGTTATTGTTTTGAACATGGTGTCCACAATGCATGACCCTTTAAGCGGTGAGCTTTTTTTGGTGTATATAGATAGATAAGGAATTAAAGATATGTGAATATGTATTTGAATGTGATGTTATATATGTGCCAAATTTTTTTGTACCCCTACGTGTGAAATGCAGTGGTGTGCTTTTGTGATTGGTATTTTTGTTCTTTTCTGCTTTAAAAGTGTTGACTTTGGAATTATGATTTATAGAGTTAATCTTACGATTGAGAATGATGAGCAACACGATAGGGAATAACTTGCTGCATCAGAGTTTGCTTTCTCCGACAGTATTGGAGCATCAGAGTCGAACCAATTCTTCGACTTGCATTGGGGGAAATACTTTTTTCCAGCCTCAAGCAAATTCACTAATACACAAGTCTTCTATATCAACTGAATTCCGTGGTAACAGACTGACAGTGAAGAAAAATAAATTACAGATGGGAAAGCAGCGTGTTGTTTCAAGATCCACTCAGGCTGTTTTGGCTGCCAATCCAGCTTCTGTGGTAATAGCCTTTTAGTTATTTATTTGTTTATTCTATTTTCATGTGGGTGGCTGTATTATGTGAATATTGACAATGGTAATTGGAAATGTTATAATTCTAGTGAATTCAATCAAGATGGTGAATAAGCCAAGTGAGTGGAATAATCTAACAGGTAGTGGTGTAAGAGTGTGATAAATTTTGAGATGTGGTTAATTGAAAACTGAAGCTGCTTCAGGGGTGTGATTTTTTCTTGTTCAATCATCTGAAGAAATGAAACAAAAATGCTTCAGAGAGCACCTAATAATATATTGAATTTGAGGAAAAGATGCAAATTTTGAAAAGTTGATGGACAAGCAAAAACATGCACAAGTTCCTCCATAATATCATTGTTGCTCTAAATTGTATACCCATGAGAAAATGAATAGCAGGGAAGTAAAACTTCAGATAATTTTTGTTTCTAAAAAGCATGACGAAAATTACAACTACAAATATAAAATTTTCTTACCTGCTGTGCTAATGGAGATCAGGGATGAAATTTCTTTCCAATTATTAGATTGTATAAGCTTTCCTCTGCTGGTAAGGTTACTTTGGTTTTGTACTTCACTTAAGTCATTCAAAATTTCTCTTTAGAGGTCACAATAAAGCATCATAGTTCTCTTATGTCAATTTTGGCTTAAGAAAGGGACAGGGTCAGCTGGCAGAATGACCTCTCTGAACACAGCCATGAGCTAGTATTTCATATGTTATCGTTGGGGAATAACTTTCAGTATAACTATTTTTATTTTTATTTTTCCAACATTCTTTGTTGATTTTGGTGAATATAGAGCAATCAATATCAAACCTTCTTGCTTATTCTTCTTTTTGCGTGAAATTCTCCATGAGAAAGAAGAGGTCTTTTCCTGTTCTAATAATTTTTTATTGCAGTCTTCTTCAGTAGATAATAATTCAACTCTAGTTCTTCTCAAAATTTGTGGTCCTAAGTTTTCTAACAATTGGAAGAAAGATCCCCTAATCTCTACTAAAAAGCTGGGAATAATTGTTAAAATATTGGGTTTGAGATGGCAATATCATGACTAGTTTATTTGGCTTCCATTGCAGTTCATTCTGCTGAATGAAATAGAGATAGGAATTCGGAAGTTGATTAATCTGATTGTTTTTGTTTTCTAGCAGCTTATAGAGAAGTTCAACCTTGATGAGAATATTGAATTACAGGTACTCATAATAAGTCTGATCTTTGGGAATGAAGGTTATATTCTATCAAACATATACTTAGAATAATCCTTGGATGATGGATGCGAACCAACTTTTACTAACATTATAATATGGATGCAAATGAACAGGTTGATGTTGGGCTTCCCACTTCAGGCTCTGCTACAGTAGTAAATATTCAAGTTACAAGTAGTAGTGACAGCCTACTTCTACATTGGGGAGCAATAAAAAATCGAAAAGAGTAAGTTCAATATTGGAGTAAGATATCTAATTAACGTCAAACAGTATCCTTTACCAAACTCACCATTTTTTATTATTTTTTCCTTTTTCGATCAGAAAATGGATACTTCCTCATCGTCGTCCAGTTGGAACTATGGTGTATAAAAACAAAGCACTTAGGAGTCCTTTTGTGAAAGTATGTTTCAGATTGCCACTTAAGTTTAACTAATGTAATGAATTTTTGTAACATTCGCAAGAATTTGCTTTATGACATATAAAATGTTTTTGTATGGTGATCTTTTCTTAGTCGGGTTCAAATGCTATACTGAGAATTGAGATTGATGATCCTGAAATACAAGCTCTAGAGTTCCTTATTTTTGACGAAGCCCAGAATAAATGGTAAAGCAATGATTTGTTCGAAAACTTATGTGCCTCTATGTTGAACCATGTTTTTAGTGGCAAATCTTTCTCATGTCCTCAGGTACAAGTACAATGGGGGTAATTTTTATATTAAATTGCCTAAGGCAGAATCAAGTACCCCAGATACTTCAGTTCCCGAGGATCTTGTACAAATTCAAGCATATTTACGGTGGGAGAGGAAAGGGAAACAGATTTATACCCCTGAAAAAGAGAAGGTAAGTATTCATGCCACTTCATTATGGTTTAAGAACATGCACGATGCCATGTACTGATGGCCCCTTGTATTTTCTAGGATATGTTTGAGAAAGTTGTTAAAGCTCTTGTTTTTCATTACTAACAGTTGTGTCTATTCCTTTTCTGGTGGCGCACACAACAGTTGCACCACGTGACATTGGGAAATATGTTTAATCAATCTGTAGAATCTGTTAAATATTTGCTGACGCATATCAAGATGTTGAATCAATAGATGACCTTATGCTTTGTTTGAGGATTCTGATATTTGGTAATGGGACAAAAAAGTGAAAAAAGTTTTGTCAACTTGATTAATGTTGAGATCTTTTGCTAAAACAATTGTAGATTTTTATCATGGTTTAAGAATATCTTGCTTTCTTTTAGTTGTTACTTATATGCTTTTGGTAATTGATTATGCATTTTAAACAGGAGGAGTATGAGGCTGCTCGAATGGAGCTGTTGGAAGATATTGCAAGGGGTGCTTCCATACAGGACCTGCGAACAAAGTTAACAAGCAAAAGTGATGCATTTGAGAGTAAGGAGCAACTTGGTTCTGGAACAAAAGGCAACAGCAACATACCTGATGATCTTGTTCAAATACAAGCATATATAAGATGGGAGAAAGCTGGAAAGCCAAACTATTCTCCAGAACAGCAACTCGTAAATATTGAACCTTCCATATGCTTTGTGAAGTTCTATAGTTGTGATAGGGAATTACATTGCAGTTGTCTCACATAATACATGTTACTTTTTACAAAGTGAGGACAGGTGCAACGACTGTTCCCTAGTGTTTGTTTATTAGTAACTTTCTGATCTGAATGGCATTAATTGTACAGAAAGAATTCGAAGAAGCAAGAAAGGAGCTGCAAGTTGAACTCGAGAAGGGTGCTTCCCTGGATGAAATACGGAAAAAGATAACCAAAGGAGAGATACAAACCAAAGTTTCTAAGCAACTAGCCAAGAAAAGCTATTTCACCATAGAAAGAATTCAGCGCAAGAAAAGGGATGTAATGTCACTTCTCACTAAGTTTGGTCCTGTGTCCATAGAGGAAGAAATCACCTTAGAGCCACAAGCACTCTCTGTAATTCAACAGTTCTCTAGGGCAAAGGAAGATCATATTGATGGCCGTATAGTGAACAAAAAAATTTGTACGCTTGCAGATAAGGAACTCCTGGTAAGTTGCAAACCTCATCAATTTTCACAGAAGAAATTTCACCATTGAGTGAATGTTTTGTGCCCTTCCTATTTTTTTGAAGGTACTTGTAGCAAAGTCCTCTGGCAAGACAAAAGTTTATCTGGCTACAGATCTTCCAGAGCCTGTTGTTCTTCACTGGGCTTTATCCAAGAGACCTGGAGAATGGGCAGTATGTATCATAAGCTTCTTAATAGATTTTAACTCCAGCAAGTTAGCAAATTAATGAAGAAAACAAGTATGTCCTCTGTTAGTATTATGTTTTATTTTAATCTAAGAACATTAAAGATGACTGGATATCATGCAGGTACCTCCCCCATCTGTGTTGCCCCCTGATTCAGTTTCTTTAGACCAGGCTGCTGAAACAAAACTTGCAACCACTTCTTTAGATGATCAACCCTACAAGGTTTGGCAAATGAAATTTTGTTTGTTCGCTATATGCTTTTATGCTATAAGGCTAGCTATATAATGAGCGAGCTCTGGGGGATAATTTCTTCCTTAAACTACTCTCAGGTCCAATCATTAGAAATAACAATTGAAGGTGAAGATTTTGTGGGAATGCCATTTGTTCTTTTGTCTGGTGGAAAGTGGATGAAGGACAGAGGGTCAGACTTTTATGTTGAGTTGAACACTGGCACAATGAAGGTTCAAAAGGTTTCTAGCTGAATCCTTATGGTCCTTTCTCTTTGCTATTATTAAACATCTGTTTCCATATACTGGCACAATGAAGGTTCAAAAGGTTCAAAATGCATTGACTACTCTTTTGCATTATTTTTTGCACAGGATACTGGAGATGGGAAAGGAACATCAAAGTCTTTGTTAGATAAAATAGCAGAGTTGGAAAGTGAAGCCCAGAAGTCCTTTATGCATCGGTAAGAAATCTCTTCATATTTCTAAAATTTCTGACATTAGCACTCTCTTTTTCATCTATAATTCTTTAATTACCCAAATTATATTCCAAACACATGAAAAACATTTAATTAAAAATATTTCATTCTTGCATTCTCATATATTTGGGCTTCCACCTGATATTAGAGTTCCTTTTTAGGTTTGTGGATT
>JACGDI010005728.1:1394731-1411160 GCA_014898725.1 Jacaranda copaia | reverse complement strand
AAAAAAAAAAAAGAACCAACTACACACACACACATATTATTTATGTATCTCCTATGTTTCCTGGTTCAGCACCCTAGCAATATGACTTTCTATGTTTTTGATTTATTTTAAAGCATGTAACTAAGAGTCAGAGATCCAACCATTGCTGTCTGGATTTTGGGGCTTGACTTGCTTACTTGAGCTGGGATGCAGATAAAGTGGGTTTCTGAAACCTTTAAGAACAAATGCTTCGTAGTTTGTATCTATTGTTCAATTGGCCTCTGCAAAAATGCAAGAAAATCTTATTTTGAAACAATGCCATGTGCTATTTTGACACCAACATGCATGGCTCCTAGCAATGGACATCTGAAAAGTTCCGGTACCTCATTTGTGATGAAAATAGATTATTAGTATGCTGGGATCCAATCTCATTTATTTTTGGGCTCATTACATGTTTTAAACTTTAGGAAGTAGATGATTAATGTGTGTTATATTAAGGAACACATGATATTTTTCCGTACAGATTCAATATCGCAGCAGACTTGATAGAACAAGCAACTAAAGCTGGGGAACTGGGCCTTGCTGGAATTCTTGTCTGGATGAGATACATGGCCACAAGACAACTGATTTGGAACAAAAATTACAATGTAAAACCACGGTAGGATTCCTATACCCTTGCTTTGTGTTATCTAATAGACGTATTTTTCACCCCTGTAATTTTGCGTTGTCTCTTTTCTATTGGCCACAGAGTTATCTATGGATGACCTATTATTGGTCCAAAGAAATTTTGCACACAATTTCTGAAAATATTTGGTTTCTCATATGTTTTTGAAGAAGAAAGCTTCTCAATATGTTTCATTAGTGTTCCATCTCTTTACACTGATTTGTTCATTGTAATTGGAGCTTTTGATGCCTCTATTGGTGCAGAGAGATAAGCAAAGCTCAGGACAGGCTTACGGACTTGCTACAGAATGTCTACAAAAGCTGTCCGCAGTATCGTGAAATTTTACGTATGATTATGTCAACTGTAGGTCGTGGAGGTGAAGGAGATGTGGGGCAACGGATAAGGGATGAAATATTGGTCATTCAGGTCGTTTTCTTAAGTATTCCTTTCTAGTCCTTTCATTTCTTTTAGTATGTCTTTGGATTTGATAATGTTGCATAATTTTTATTCAATTGCAGAGAAACAATGACTGCAAGGGCGGACTGATGGAGGAATGGCATCAAAAGCTGCATAATAACACTAGTCCTGATGATGTTGTTATCTGTCAGGTATTCAGAATATTAGTAAACAATAATTTTGGCTGATCATAAATCTATGTATATATGTGTACGTGTATGTGTATGTTCTGCTACGTATAGTTCTAACCTCATTCCATCTGTTGCAGGCATTAATTGACTATATTAAGAGTGACTTTGACATTAGTGTTTATTGGAAGACGTTAAATGATAATGGAATAACAAAAGAGCGTCTTCTTAGTTATGACCGTGCAATCCATTCTGAACCAAATTTTAGGCGGGATCAAAAAGATGGACTTTTGCGTGATCTTGGAAATTACATGCGAACATTGAAGGTTAGAGCAATGATCCAAACTTGCAAATCTTATTGGAGTTTTGAAACTGACATTTGATTCTAATATCTGCACAATTATATGAACCTAAATCCCCAAAAGTGAATTCCTGTAGAATAGGATTGGATTATGCTTCATTGTCTTTAACAGCTAGCATGGCAGTTTTTCTGCAATAACTTTATGAGAAGCTACGTTTAAGAAAAGTTTGAAATTTGGAGAATTCATGCTTTTTCCACTAATGTCTCAGCCTTCTGAGGATTGTTGCTGAGAAGCACTAGTCCAACTTACTCATGTGATCATGTCAGACTTTTTTCTTTCAAAAGTTTTACTCTATCCAGTATATTGATGCAGGCAGTTCATTCTGGCGCAGATCTTGAGTCTGCCATTGCAAATTGCATGGGCTACAGAGCTGAGGTAATTCTTTCCAATATACTTCTTTATCAACTTGTTTATTTCTCTTTGAATTTCATCTAAATGGTCATTAATTCCCATCAGGGAGAAGGTTTTATGGTTGGGGTGCAGATAAATCCAGTGCCTGGCTTGCCTTCAGGATTTCCGGTAATGCATGTTCTCCAGTATTTAATGATCCTGTACATAAAGACATTCTGCAACATTCTGTTAATCTGTTATGATTATGAGAATAGGAATTACTTCAATTTGTTCTGGAACACATTGACGATAAAAATGTGGAACCCCTTCTTGAGGTACATCAATTTTTTGTGGTGGTTCCTCTATTTGCTCTCTTCATTCCCCTACTTTGACAATTCATTAAAGTGTTTTGAATTTGGGGTTTTTTTTTTCTTGGGTGGGAAAATGTTCTTGTGCTCAGGGACTTTTAGAGGCTCGTGAGGAGCTTAGACCATTGTTTTCCCAGTTGAATAACCGTCTTAAGGATCTTATATTCCTGGATATTGCCCTCGACTCAGCAGTTAGAACAGCTATAGAGCGTGGATATGAAGAATTGAGTAATGCAAGTCCTGAGGTATGATAAACCTGATATGTTTATCCATATATATCTTGATAATTGTAACTATCTTTGAATAATTTTTTCATGTACATTTTTGTGTTTTATTCTATTTGACTTAAACATGTTTTTCAACATTCTGTCCATGAATTCTGCAGAAAATCATGTACTTCATTTCTCTTGTTATTGAAAACCTTGCGCTTTCAGTGGACAATAACGAGGATCTCCTTTGTTGCTTAAAGGTGAGTTTCAATGAAATAACAATCTGATATTTTATTCATATGTCTGATATGCAGGTGCTTTAAAGGCCTTAACATTTTATACATCCATATGATATGCATCTACAAGCCTATGGGCTTTTCTAACATGAAATGTCTTCCCTGTAGAGAATATGTTAAAATTTGGCTAATGGGAAATTTAGATGTGTTTGTTTTTTTTCCTCTCTTCTTTTTGGGTAAGGCAACTGTATTCACGCCGAGGGAAAAAAAAAAGGGAAAGCGTAAATCAAATAGTTACAACCCAACTACAATGAATCAGGGGCATCCTGAATAAATATCAAGAAAAACAAAATCAAAACTAAGCAATTGAAGGCAATCCCAAATAAAATAGGTAAACCAAGTCACACAGAGAGAAATATGAAAAATGATTTTAGCCTGCAGGGTTCCCTGAAATTCAATTCCAATGAAAATCCTTTCTTATTCTTAAGCAAAAAGAAAAGCAACTGGTTTATCTTCTCTTTAATTGCTGTATTGGCTGGTTTTGAGCTTGTATGTGGCTGTTTTGGTATTTATGGGCGTGGTCTGACAATGAACAAATAATTTTCTTCACATCATTGGTGAGCAGTATTATTTTGATTTTTCTTCAAAATGTTGTCTTCTCTTGTTAATGAAAAATCCTTTAGTCTGCTAATAGTAAATTTCTTTTCAAAATTCTTTTTACAAGGGATGGAATCTAGCTCTAAGCATGTTGAAGAGCAGAGATGATCACTGGGCATTGTTTGCTAAATCAGTCCTTGACAGAACTCGGCTTTCACTTGCAAGCAAGGCTGAGTCATATCATCAACTACTGCAACCATCAGCAGAGTATCTAGGTGCACGGCTTGGGGTGGATCAGTGGGCAGTATGTAACCATAAATCTTGTGTGCCTTTAGCACCTCTATTTCTTTGAAGATAACATATGCAATTACTCCATACAGGTCAATATTTTTACTGAAGAAATTATTCGGGCTGGATCAGCTGCTTCATTATCCTCCCTTCTTAATCGACTTGATCCAATTCTTCGGCAAACTGCTCATCTAGGAAGGTTGATATACATTTCATTACCTTTTCAGATAATTGTGATGCTTCGAATTACTTGGTGATTAGTCTGATTCTTCAAGAATTTTAGCACCAGGAATCAACTCCTAATCAATTAGATCAGGCGATGTTTTAGGATACTTATGAGATTGCATGAATACTTAGTTGTTTAACCTAATTGATATGAATAGCTTATTAATGCCTGTTTAATGTTCTGAAACAGTTGGCAGGTCATCAGTCCAGTAGAAGCTATTGGATATGTTGTTGTAGTTGATCAGTTGCTTTCTGTTCAGAATAAATCTTACTCAAAACCGACAATATTGGTGGCAAAATCTGTTAAAGGAGAGGAAGAAATTCCTGATGGTGCTGTAGCGGTGCTGACCCCAGACATGCCTGATGTTCTGTCGCATGTTTCTGTTCGAGCTAGGAATAGTAAGGTTGTACTTCTGTTGCCTTTCTTCAGTGAGATTGCTGGAAACAGAAAGTACCCCACAACATTCCAAATGAGTTTTCTCTTTTTTGTAGGTTTGTTTTGCCACATGCTTTGATTCCTATATATTGGCCAAAATCGAGGCAAACGAAGGAAAGTTATTGCGCTTAAAACCTACATCTGCAGATGTGTTATACAGGTACTTTCAGGATGGAACAAATTAATGGTTCATGTGCATTATATATACATATGTGTGTGTGTGTGTAAACAATAATATTTCAGCCTTTTGGTGCGTCCCTCCTTTTTGCGCATTCTTCACAGGAAGCTAAACTCAGAAGAGACAATTTATGATTTTCTGAAGGTTAAAGTTGACATTTTCCCTTTGTGTTTAATTGTAGTGAGATGAAAGATGATGAGCTAGTAAATTCAACTAGCTCGAAAGAAGTTTCATCAACACCATCTGTGACTTTGGTTAGAAAGCAGTTTGCTGGAAGATATGCGATCTCATCTGAGGAATTTACAAGTGAAATGGTCTCTCTCTTATATTCATCTTATATTTGATAAGCTTATCTGCTTTTTATTATTATTATTTTTTTTTTTTCCTCTCTTTTTTCCTTGTTTCAGTTCCCTATCCATTAGAGTCTTAGGAGGGAAATGAAAAATCCTTACTGAAGATTCAATTATATACAAAAGCTTATATGAAGTGCGTGATTAAATTTTGTCCAGGTTGGAGCCAAATCACGCAATATTGCACACCTTAAAGGGAAAGTTCCATCCTGGGTTAATATTCCAACTTCTGTTGCCTTGCCATTTGGTGTTTTCGAAATTGTCCTCTCAGATAATATAAACCGGGTTAGAATTGCGCTCTCATGTATCTCCATTTTATTCACATTGTCCATCATCTGATAGCTTCAAATATGGTTTATTTGTTTGAGTTGTCAGTGAGAATACAGCTCTTCCCATTCCATATATCTGGTTTCAATTATTTTGAAGAGTACATTTCTTCCTATGAATACATTTTCCTTCTCGCTAAATCTGAATATTGGGATAAGACTTTCACTTTGCCTGGAGGAAGTTCCATCTGTAAAAGGATCTTTATGTGCTGAAAAGTGTTGAATGAATGTCTCATACTTGATCAAATTACCACTGCACTTGCTGTCCTAATGGCTTTCCACATTAGATTTTGCGAAGAACTGGAAGAAATTTGAATGTTTCATCTACATGCTTGGGCGAGTAATATTTTTTGGTCACCTCCTAGTTTAGCAAATATGGGGGTTTGATGTCTGTGGGAATGGAGATTCTTGTAAAATAAAATCTGTGTCATCTATAAGAGATTTCACTTTACAACACTGAAAACTGTGAACTTAGCAACTCAATGAATCTGTTGAGTTCCAATATAATTCAACATATTTTGCAGGTAGTGGCTGAAAAGTTGCTAGTTCTGAAGAGAAAGTTAGATGAAGGAAACTTCAGTGCCCTTGGTGAAATTCGCAACTCAGTTTTAGAACTTTCTGCTCCTCCGTCGTTGGTACGTCCCTTTTTGGTGGCATCACCTGTTTCGTGACTAAAGCACTTCCATTGTATTAGATGGAGAATCTTTGTGCTTTTCACTTTTTGGTTGGAAATTTTCCTTTCAGTAAAATATGGAAAGTCGATTACCCAATGCTTAAACTATAGATCTAGTGGCTAGAGTCTAACTCTAACTTCTATTAACCTAGAATAAATTACTATTTGGGGCAAGGATGAATAAGATATTAGGCATTTGTGAATGTTGAGAAAGTAAATCATTAGGGACTTCCGTGCAGTAGCTTATTTTACATGAGTATCCTCATTCCAGGTCAAAAAGCTTAAAGAGAAGATGCAAAGTTCTGGCATGCCTTGGCCTGGTGATGAAGGTGCACAGAGATGGGAACAAGCATGGATGGCCATAAAGAAGGTAAGTGTGTATATGCCCAGAAAAGTAACACACCTGTTTTGTACTAAGATTTTAAATCTTTCGAACTTCCACAATTTATCAATAACTGTTTCGTTATAGCTAAATACTTTCTTAATTTCTGCACTCTTAGGTATGGGCTTCAAAATGGAATGAGAGGGCATACTTAAGCACAAGAAAAGTGAAACTTGATCATGACTATCTTTGCATGGCTGTCCTTGTCCAAGAAATTATAAATGCTGATTATGCATTTGTTATCCACACCACTAATCCATCTTCTGGGGATTCATCAGAAATATATGCTGAGGTAACGCATGCGACATCCTAGTTTCACTTCAGTGCAACTCTTAAAAATATTGATGAATGCAAGGGACATTATATTCATCAACTGGTTCCACAATAACCACACACATGAAATCTGCGCATTACATGAAAAACTCTATAGCTGGTTAATTAGATAAGATGACAATCTGTTAATTAGAGGTCTCCTACTGACAATCATCAAACTTTGCCATGAGGCTTGTCTTTTTCTATGAGACAAATTAATGCTTGCTTATATATGTTTCCTGAGTAGGTTGTCAAGGGGCTTGGAGAGACACTGGTGGGAGCTTATCCAGGTCGTGCATTGAGCTTTATTTGCAAGAAAAGTGACCTCAACTCTCCTCAGGTAATTATTGATCTCAGACTTGAAGCCACACCTGGACATATCCCTCCTTAGATGACAAGACAATAATTTGCGAACGATCTAGTTATGCAAAATTGTGATTCAGCTCATTAGGTATAACAAACCTATCCTAAAATTATTGCTGTTCATTTAGTCCATATTGCTCTAATTTTTCTGTACTTCTATTAGGGCTTCCTACATTCTTATTATGCATTTGCCTGTGCAAAGCCATATAGATTTTATTATATAGTGTTCAAAGAAACTACCAATTTGATGTCATGATTTAATGGTCTAATGCTTGTGCAAAACCTTGTGTTTCATGACTGCTAAAGTTGAACATATCCTCGCACCCTTGCAGATTTTGGGTTACCCCAGCAAACCTGTCGGCCTTTTTATACAGCCGTCTATAATTTTCCGATCAGATTCAAACGGTGAAGATCTAGAAGGTTATGCAGGTGCTGGCCTTTATGATAGGTACTGTTTTAGAAAAGAATATTCAAGTTAACAAGCTTTATTTCTTTCATTGATGTTCAACTCGTCAAATGTAAGTTACTCCTTCGATTAACTCTCATTTGTTTTCCCATGTTGGAAAGCTTGATTTATCCTTAACTGGGAGAATAGCAGATGTAGTGCCCTTTGAGTGACTAATTTGATGGCGTTACACTTGTCGAGAGAAGCTAGCAAAAGAATTCACTCAGACACTACTCCAGATGGCGTAAAATGAACTCCTGAAATACCCTTCTTTCAGTTGCGTGGGATCATCTGAATATATATCTTCGTGCTGTTTTCTTGCAGTGTCCCAATGGATGAGGAGGAGAAAGTTGTGCTTGATTACTCTTCCGATGCGCTGATTGTTGATGGCAAGTTCCGTCGTTCAATTCTCTCTAGCATAGCCCGTGCAGGAAGTGCCATTGAGGAACTATATGGATCTGCTCAAGATATTGAAGGTGTTGTGAAGGACGGAAAAATTTATGTTGTCCAAACAAGACCTCAGATGTGATCAGATCCATTGGCTTGTCACTCAGCAAATGGAAAGATTTGCTGGAATGGAAATATATACCCTATCTGAACATGATTCAATCTTGCGGAACCCAACCAAATTGGTTTATACAAGAAGTCACATAAAAACACAAATAGGGCATTAATATGTCGATTTATATTCTAGTTACAGGTGTTTATACAAGTTTTATACATTGTAATATACAATGATACTTACCCTTGCGACGTTTATAATCTTCATTACCTTGGGAATAAAGAAGGAAAAAGAAAAAATCTTGAGCCGTTTGGCAGGATTTATAATGTTAATAAATTATGCTTTGCTTCTCCATATTACATTTTGTCGTAGGGTTCGTTTATCTTCGAGTTAATTGGCATGACATTTTCCGGTGAAGTTTCTGACAACTTATTTTATAGGCAAGACAATGTATTTTGCTTTGCATAGACCGTACGATTTCCTTTCCGTGTTGTGCAGAAGCAACCTACAATCTGTAAATTGGGCTAATTACCGCATACCTTAAGCTAAGAAAATGAGGGAACAATTTCCGAGTTGAAGATTGTTGGTTATTTATCAACTTATCTTTTTCTTTCATTTTTTTTATTGAAAAAATAAAAGAAGCAGAACCAGTGAATTTCACCAACCAAAAAAAAAAAAAAAAAGAATTGTTTGTGCGAAATGTTTGAACTGAAACCATATTTTCCTACAAGAGACTTTTTAATATGTAAAAAGGTTTCTTACAGACTTGAACTCTTTTTGAAAAGATTTAAAAAAACATTTTTACAAGAAAATTGAAAAGATATTTTAACTTCTTCGTACATGTTTTAAAATTTCTGTTGGACGCTCGGAGACAAATTGTTTGTGTTCTTGTTCGCAATAAAGTGCATTATCCACTGTAAAACATCACTACATCCACTGTTGTACCGGGGCCACAAAGGAGGATATCAAAATAAATTCAATAAGCCCAATTACAGAAATGAAAAGCATAACTGACTAGCCCAATTGGGGAAATTTTAGCGCTACTATTAGCAGTCCATAAGGCTAACAGCGCGCATTTTCCTATCTGAAGAAGTTATGAGTGTTAATGAATCGAATTTAAATTTAAATTTTAAAATTTTTATATATAATATTAATAAAAAATTTTAAAATAAATTTTTATATATTATACTATATATAACCCGACACAAATTCGACACAAAAAAATTTGGTTTGGGTCAATTCATTTTAAGTTCGAGTTAAATAAGGTTGACACGAATAAAAAGTCGAAGAAAATGAGTTGAGTTGGGTTGGGTTGAATTTCTGGTTACACACACAATCTAAAATTTTATTTTGGGTCACACGGCAACCCAAATTCATTTGAACCAACTTGACTCAACCCAAATTAAATAAATAAAACTTAAATTTTTTAGGAATGAAGATATAAAACAACAAAATAAAACTTGAAATTTTGAACTTTAGCAACATTAAAATTACTGCTTTGGTATTTTTCATCTTATTTATTTTTGTAAACATATAGGATGGATGGTTATAATTTAATACTGCTTCTAATAGTTATTTTTGAGTATCCAATCGGACAGGAAAGTTATTTTGTAAAGAGTTGACAAAAACACTAGTTTGACTTTTGAATTGTCTTTGAAATTTTTCTTAAACCTTGTGTAATGCAAGATTTTGTATATATAAATAAATAAGAATTCTTTCTGTTGAAAGGTTATAAAAAATTCAAAAGACTCAAGGAAGTTTTTATAATAAATTATGTGCATTGTTAAAATACTTGTTTACTTATTTGTTTGATGATATATTTTTATTGATTTATGTGCTATTTAATTGAATCAATATAAAGTAAAAAAATAATGTCATTTTAAGAAGTTAAAAGAGATAGATTTGTTGACACGGAAAGATACAAAAATTAAAGAAAGTGGGTAAATAAAACTTGAAAAAGTATGCTATTTTTAAAAATAAGATACTTTGTAATTTCAATATTTTTACAATACTAATAGATACTACAAAATGAAAGGGAAAAAAGTGCTAAAATCAATATATTATGTGGTTCAATTTAGAAAGTTGCTATTATGAATTTATAATGAGAATTCCTTATTCTAATTTTAATTTATTAATAATTACAAATAGATAAAATTAAAAAGTGAAAATACCACAAAAAATTCTAAAAATTAAAATAAATATTTGAAATAATTATTTTAAATTAGGTTGGCAGGTTGGATTGGGTGATTTGAGTTGGCTAGTTGACCTGATAAAGTTCAAGTCAACCTGAACCGGACCTCATACAATTTAGGTCGGATTAGGGTTGACCATTTTTAGGTTTTCATCAAGTTGGGTTGGATTTGAATTGAGAAAATTAATATTATATCCTTACTTTAATCCAATCCCAACCCACCCGACCCACCCAAATTCCCACCCAGCCTACCTCTATACGTAAGGTGGATGTTAGCTTCCAAAAATTATTATTGTTACTAAGATATAACATATTTAATTTTTATTGAACAGATCTTTTATCATACTTTTAACGTCACACATAATGTCATAGTTGTGCAAAAATTAACTTATATAGTTCTAAATAAAGTCATTTTACTTAAGGCTAAAGAATATACTTCCCCCAAAAAATAAAAATAAAAAAACATAATGATGATGTATTAAGTCAATCTTGCTTAAACAACCAAAGCTCTTGATCATTCTTGTCCTTGGGTTTATGTTTACACATCACGAACACATGTGATCAAATTAGATGGCATGCTCATGGAAACAACCAAAAGGAAGTTTCCTGAATATGGGGGAGGATGCCATGGAATTAAGAAAGGAATTGTGAAAACATATATATGTTTTATGCAGTTGGGGTTAGGAACATCATCATCTTGTGCAGCATGATGATGCATGCAATGGAGGGTCGGCCCAAATAGTATGATTCACCCCTACCATGGCCATTATATCACCAGCCAAAAGGAACAATGGGCAGACAAAACATTCTCATTCTTTCTTTCCAAAGATACCCACACCCTTCTTCAATCATGGTTAGGAAAACCTCTACTTTTGGACCTTTTGGGAGGTTATTCTTTATTTATGTATTTGTTTATTTTGGGGTGGGGTGGTGGCATCATACGTTGGGTAAGTGTTATCTTGAAACGTATTTTTAATCTATTTCAACGTCTTTGTGGCTAAGATAAAGCTAACTTTGCAACTCGGACATAATGATTGCTTAACATTCCCCTATAGGGTCTAAAAATCCTTTAATTCATGTTATTTTACTACTTTAAGAGTGACTTTGTATTGATAGTGCATTTTAAAATTGTGATTGATTGTAAATCTCTCGAAGATGATAATGACCAAGCCAAACTTAATGGTGCATACCATTCCATGTCTTTCCTCTGACTCTCATGTATAATTTTCCTTTATTTGGAGGAAAAAAATTGAAAAGATATGATATTACTTCTAATCTTCATTTTTATACAAGCATCCAGAGTAGACTAAGTCGAGTGGTCAATTAGTCCAACTGTATCATCGTATGTAAGTCTAAACTTCGAGGTTTGAATTGTAACGAATCCTTAATATACATGTGTGTTTAAATATATAAAAAAAGAAAAGAAAATAGAATAAGTTATTATATCCCCAAAGTGAATCTAAATTCATAAATCCTATGTTCTTACAATTAAATTCTCAAAAGTTTCTGAAACACCAAAAACACAGTTTTAATCACTTTTTTTTTGGGGTGCTGTGTGCTAATTTAAAGTATTTTTTGAGTCGCTAGTATCATTTGAATGAAAATCAAAAGTGAAAGGGCATCCGATCCCGATTTGTTCTTCATATTAATCATGTTGAACAAATCTAAACTGTAAAGATTCGCTCTCAAAATCTTGTAATCCATTGGCTGCCAAGTCCATGGCCCAAACCCTAAAAATCATCCAAATTTTGATCGTGATTCTGTTCTTTTTTCATGTGTGACTCGCTGAAAATGATCTTTACTACCCTATTCTGCTTTCGAAATATTCCAATCTAATGGATGTAATATACGTGTTACCCTCACCACTCGGAATGCTGTCTGGAGGAATATGAATCCATTGATCACTTTGTCTTCCAGCGCCATGTTTTTGTGTGGTTGGCTACCCTCATTTTCAAATGGCTCCATATTTATATTTTTGATATTTGAATATTAAATTAAGAATTTAATCAATAAACTTAGTCGAAAAATCAATTTTCATAAATAATACATGGCACGAGAGACTTGCACCTGCTCTAGTTCTTGTTTAATTTTAGTACTATTAGATCACAGAATTAATTTCAAGTGAATTAAGTACCTCTATAATTCATCTGTTTTTTTTTTTTTTTGGTTTTTCCTTTTTCCAAAGATAATTATCATGCGTGCTATTAACAAAATCAATTTATTTTTTTAATAAAATAGAAAATAATTTAATTAATTTTTTTAGAAAAACTAATTAATATACTATTAAATAATATAACAATTATTAATATTTAAAAGTTTATTATAACATCAAAATAATTAATCAAATAATCAAAAGATTAAAAAGCTTGATTCAAATTCATACTGCAGCAAAGCGACAACAACAATTTTAAAACAAAAGATGAAATGTGAAGCGACACTCGATATTTTACTTTTTTAAAAGAATTAAAAACTGCAGGAGTTTTACTTTTTTTAGAATGTAAACTGGGTCTTATTGGCATCATTAGTCAGTGAGGGTCCTTAATAGACCAATAGAATCTTTGACCAAATTAAGAATTAATTAATTAATTAAATTCATGTCATGTCGTCGGAATTAAAACTATGCCATCGTCATCGTGGGTTAATACGATCCCTAGGAAACGCAAAATCAAAGGCAAAAAAAAAAAAAAAAAAGGTGAAAAAGGAAACAATCAAGTTTATTAGTTACTTAAGTTAATTAATGACAACAATATTGTCGTGCACACCGTCCAACGGGGTTACTTCCGTAAAGCCAAAGTTTGCATCTTTGTATTTTACTTTGAAAAATTTATAAATTTAAATATTTTAACTTTTGGAAACAGACAATCAAGTGAATAGGGAATGAATGAAGATTAACTGATTGAGCTACAACAATAATTGTTATAGGTAATTCTAGACCTTAAGTTGGAAAAAATGGAGTTGCTAGTAAGACGTTCACTGTTTTATCTCCTATGAAAAGATTTATTCATACAAAATTACATTTAGAAGGTGTTTGGGTGAATTTATAAGTTCATCAAAATACCTTATAAGATATCAAAAAATGTTTGATAAATTTTTAAAAAAAAATATATATAAACTTCTAAAATAAAATATTAGGGGCTTATAAATTAAATCTTTCTAGAAAAGTTAGGAATTCTTAACTTATCTTTAGGATCTCAACAAACTCCTTTAATTTTAAATATGCTAACTACAAAATTGTCATTGCTAATATCTTATAAGTTCTAAAATACTATTTTATCCAAATATTTTTAGAAAAAGATTTAGCATCTTATAAATTCTAAAAATATCTTAATTCTGATAAGATGTAAGAGCTTATAAAACATTTTTAGAGGATATTTAGCTAAATTTATTTAAAAGATCATATAAATTTCTACATTTTATAAAATATTTTTGGAGTTTATAAGATGCTAGCTTTTTTTTTAAAAATATATTTTATTTTATCTAAATATTTTAAGAATTTTTTTTAAAAAAAAAGATTTAAATTTTATAAACTCAAAAAATGTATTATAAAATATAGAAATTTATGAGGTCTTTTAAATAAATTTAGCTAATCACCCCCTTAATCCTCTTATAATAGATAAGGAGAAGGTTAGCCTAAATTATTATGACTAGAAGATAGGCATGAGAAAAGGGTTTCGGGTCAAAGGGAAAAACGGAAAAGGGCGCCCATTGTCAACTTCAGCTGCCCAGAGTTTTCTCCACATAAGGGCCCAAAACGTGGACCCTACAAATTTCATTGGGCCGTTTTCATATCCACTTTACTTTCCTTTTATTTTCATATCACTTCACATGCTTATCAAATAATGATGATATGTTGGCTGTAAACAAATTAAATATAATATACATTTCATTTTCCTTTTAACAAACGAGTGATATGACTTAAGAATGACCTTAATCCACGGATTAATTACCCAAAACACTTTGTTCCAATTAGGTCATCTCCATGTTGAGATTCTAACGTGTAATTTTTCAGGTATTATGTGCTCTTTTTCCCTCAAAAATCAATAACTTTTCCCAATAAATAGACACAAATACACACATTTTTGTTCAGGGTGTGACAGAATGTTCTGCAATAGTATGCACAACGCATATATCTAAGCAATGTAGAATAAATTATGGGAACATTAACCCTAACCACAGTAAACTTTTTTTTTTCTTTTTATTTACAAAAATAAAAAATGCCAAGCATCTCTTCTCAATCATAAGATCTCTTACCATACTTTAACAAGTTAAAATTGTATGATGAATATCTCCCGATTTATCAAAAGAATTACAATCGGCTTGTGAGTTTTAGGAGTTGAATTCGAACTATCTCAACTTGAATTTGAGTCGTTTAAGTTCAAATCAAGATGCTAATCCAGACTTGAGGCTTGTAAGCCAGCTTGCTAGTTGATATATAATTAAATATTATATTTATTTTATTAATAAACACACACACATATATATATATATATATATTATATTATTATTTTATTTTGAATTAGATCTCAAACTCACAGTTATTTATAATTCACTTGATAATTTAAATTTAATCAAACTTAATCAAATTGAATTTGAATTTTTTATCTTAATCTCAAAATATTAAATTTATCCAACTCGAGTTCGAATTCAAAAATTTCTTTCAAACTCTATTAGAATTGATTGTAATGCACCAATATCATCCCACTTACTAAATTATACCACAAATGGGCACATAAATGAGAGGTCGGCACTAGAAGTTGAAATCATAGTGAGACATTAAGTGCCATTAAAATGCTCTCTGAGATTAGTTTGATATTCATGATTACCTTATTGCTTAAGTTAATGATAAAATATCGAGCTAAGAGATTGATTATATGTGCATGCTCCATCGGACAAATTTGTTTCCTACTCGTGGCTTTTCTTCTACCTTAATTTTCAAAGTTTAACTAATTCAACAAACAAACAAGTACCGCTCATTTTTTTTTTTTTAATTTTTTGTGAAATCAACTCACAAATTGTTAAAACATGTTTATGGAACTCTCCAAAATATGATTAATGTACTCTTTCTGTAAAATTACCTTTGATGTTCCACTATATTAGCCAAAAAATCCATTCCAATTAAACACGCAAGTAGTTCCTTTTTATAATGAAATCCAACAATTTCAACATGGAGACACTTTGATTACTAGTGGGTCACACTCCACCAATTGAAAAACATTAAACTAGAACAAGCTCAATATTATAACCAAGAACCTTTAATAATTAAAACTTAATATAGAATTACTAATTTAATGACATAGAGTACATATGGACCATGGTTTATACTCTAATTTCCACTTTAACCACTCTGTGATTCATGAAGCATTATATTCTAGTATTTCAATAACTCAATAAGTACTGCTTATCTTTCATTTTTGGGCATAGGGGGACCATTAAAGAGTAATATATATGTAAGGATGCAAATATGTAAACAAGAAACGCTGTCTTTATTTGTTTCTTTGTTCCATATTTCTAGACATATACCTGCGATTTCAGCTTTTGTTCTCACAACATACTGTTCAGAAGAGGAGAGGAACACAACATAGTTTGCTACAAAGTTGCATGAATATGTCAGCCTCAAAGCAGCCAAATATATATATATATATATATATATATAAAAGGGAAGTAGTAGAAATCTTTTACCACAAACCTCTTCCTTCAATTTCAACATTGGAAGATACAAACTAATTAGCTATGGACCATGATATCACAATGTAGTTTAGGGAACTTAATATATTGTTTTTATTTTCAATTTTTAAAGTAGATTGTTCAAATAAAAAATTGTATTTTTTTTCGTTTATAAAGTGAAATTTTGTTTCACATATAGTGAAGCGCTAAAGATTTTAATATAGTTAATAAACTATCATCCCTTTTACCCATTGAATCATCTTTTTATATGGGCAAAATTCTCGCTAGACAAGGTAAACTTGTGCCCTTCAAGTTTAGTATGCAAATAAATCTCTCTTTTTTTTGAAAAAAAAATAACCAAAATAGTAGTAATTTCTTGGCATGCAATTAAAATTCCAAAAGCATGCACACGCATGGCATGATTCGGTTGATTACATTAGGTTATTTTAAAATTTTAATTTTAAACTAAATAATCATGTGGTCTCATTATTATAAACTGGCCCTTTTCAATTTTTTCAAAAAATTAAAAAAGAAAGAAAGAACAAATTCCATATGATGTCCCCTCTTGATAAAGCAACCTGGGCCTTTTGCAGCTTTCCAATCAACAGCTTTCAAAGGAATTTTCTGCCTACTTAATTTGATCCTATCTATCATTTAATAAGGAAAGCATGAATGGTTATGTGTACGTATATTTATAATTTTGTGAGTCAATTAATTAGGAGATTCAAAGTATGGTGTCAAATTAAGATTTCTAAATTCGACACA
>JACGDI010005728.1:1364579-1394631 GCA_014898725.1 Jacaranda copaia | reverse complement strand
CAATTGATCGAGCAACATTAGTCTCACACTTATACATGTAAACTCCATTGGATAGTCAATTAGCCCTAATGACATGACCTTTCACTCATAGATATGAGGTTTAGACTTTAAATCTTAACGAATTCTTAATATGTGTGCATGTGTAAAAATAATATATATAGTTTAAAGTTAATCTTCAAAAAATTTTAACATTGGCATCCATGTATAAATAAATGAAAAAAAAATAAATAATGGACAACATAATAAGAAAATTAATATATCATATTTCAAGTATCAAAATACAAATGCCATTGAAAATAATGAAAAATTTGGAGCAGGTAGAAATATAAAATGAGAATTAGGAAACAATAAAATTTACGGCAAGTTGAAAAATTAAAAAAAGTTAAAAAATCATGGAGAGAGAAATGTACTTAAGTAATCAAATAATATGTAAATCAATAAATCCAAAAATATGGATTAAGTCAATTTATTTTTTGAAAATTTTTATTCCTATATTATGAGAAATAGAAAATGAAGATGCATGCTCCATCCTAAGCTATCGAGGGGACTTTGGTCTATTGACATTCGGTTCAAAAATAAAGTGTGAGGTTGAGGGTTGGAATTTAACAAATTTTTTATGTGCATGTGTATAAATTAAAAAAAAATGTGTAAGGTACATGTTATTTTTCTTCTAATTTTTTATTTTTATTTTTATTTTTAGTCTGCACGACATTACTTTTTGTAATAACCATGCATTGTGAATTAGTATATACTCTTTAATGTGTCATGATATATGCTATATATTCTTATATTATGATGATATGTGGAAAATTAATTATTCTTATATTATAATGAGAGGAGTAAATTTATACGCCAAGTTAAATGATTGATTTATTGGTAATTCATGGAAATCTTTCTGAATACACTGCAATTAATCAACTAGGGAATATTTTAATTGTCATCTTACTTAACATTACCAATGGATACTTTGCTGAAATTGAGCTAGTTAATTTAATATCTTAATTAATGTTAAATCTTATTATTCTTAAGTTCAAATTAAAGTGCATTCAAGAACGTACAAAATTATTTCATGTCCCCAATTTCAATAGCATTGTTAGGAGAATTTTTTTTAGCTGAATAATTAATGAATGATTGACTCCTAAATTTCTATCAACCTATACTTTTATTTAGCGTGACATTTAAAATATATAAATTCATAAATAATTCTAACAATAATGGAAGTACGGATAATTATTAGAGTGAAAGACATTATCCAAAGCTATTGCTTATTGCCAAATTTAACTCTACGATTAATAGGAATTCTATTATATGAGAGACAACAAACCAGAAAACATTTATAACTTAACTATAATTATATCGGAAATAAATGCAGCAAATGGTACAACATGAGAAGAAGAAAAGTGCCTATGAGGCTATGCATTAGGAAATAAAACTGGCAAAATAATTAATTCAATCGAATTTTCATATGAATTTAAATCAAATTTACCTTTTGAGTTCTTATTAAAAATTGACAAAGTTAAATGAAAAGGATTTCAATTTCACATCTTAATATCAACTGAATTTAATTTTGATCATTACTTTTATATCTGCAATAATGTGAAAAGAATACTTCGCTCCAAGTTGTTAAAAAATAATGACATTGAATCTCTCGATCCTTTAACTAAAGATTAGTTAGTTGATTCCTCGATGGGAGTATAAAAAGGGTATGACTCGACAGTAGAGTGTCACTTTTGACATGGTGAAACCATCAATTTGAGCTTAATTATCCCTAAATCCAATGTGAGTTTTTTTATTTAGATTTGCTTCACTCTGTGATTCAATGAGAATAGATAAGAGGCTCACAGGATTGACATGAGGGGTTAGGGATGGTTATATTTCTGGGAGCAAACTTCGGGTGAATATGATTGGCATGGATACAAGTTATGCCATCGAATGAAAAACAATTCTGAATCCACTTTGTCTATGAACAAGGAAACTATAAGCAAGGAATACATGTCTTCCTGCTAAACAGAACATATATGAATGTTATCTAAGTACCGTAAGTAAATTGCTCCCGATTTAAAACTGTTGGTAAGATCCTAACAACATATATGAATAATTAATCTAATACCAAAATAATTTTTTATTAAATATTATTGTTAATACAATCAAATTTGCTCTTGTTCTAGACTTGGACGCCTTTGTGCAATCAATAACAAATTGTTACAGTCGTCGATGAGTTCCACAGAAAAACCCCTCCAACACTTAAAAAATTATTAGATAAAAAGGATACTTTGTAAAGGAAGTATTAAGGACAGTAAAAATTGCATACCTTAAAATATTTTGATATCAAATATTTATAATGATAAAGTTTACCTAATTAAATCAAGCTAGCCTTCCATTAATTTTTTTCCGGTAATGGATCGGATCTTAATAGCTTGGACAATTTTATTTGGGACCACATCAAGTATAGTATGATTTATTAGAAAAATAGTAATTTAAGTACTGAATTAGCCTTATGAAATGTTGATGCCATATATTTTCCCGCAATTTATTTTCCTTTCCCCCAATACTTTAGACAAAATCAAGCATTGTCTGAAATGTTATCTTAATTAGCAATAATTAGCAACAATTTTTGGGTGGAGAAAAAAATGATTTTTGGTTGTTGGATGGGAACCCAGAGAAACGCGCATGCACATGCACATGCACGAATGCTTTGCATAAGCACGCAATGCAAATAACCATGCGCATGCCACAACGGCACTACAACTTTAAAAAAAACTTCATAAAATTTTTGCTTCTCAATAGAAAATGACTGCTCCAAAAGCAGGTCCATGCAATAAAAATTTATTTTTCTTTGTGTCCTTAAAAGTTATATATTAATCAACAAATCCTTAATTTTTCAGGGGGAAAAAAAACTATAATCGTTATTCTCAAGTTCTGAAAGTTTTATTTTGAAAGATGATTTGAAATTAAAACAAAATGGAAATGTAGCAAGGACAGCTGACATAAAGAACATCTAGGGAAGTGAGAAAGAGAAACACCCAAAGCTAGGAACTTTGGAAACCCAGAAACAAGTGTAATTCCCATCTGTCTTCAGACCCAAAGCAAAGAATAACAGAAACCACTACTCATTACATATTACTACACCTCATAATTTTTGACACAAAAAGTTAAAGTTTCAGTCTTTGTATTGGAGACTGGAAACACAACCAACCACTCTCTCCTTCTCTTTCCCTTCTGTTCACACACTTCTTTCAAAAAATTTAATTAAGTTATTTTGGTCATAACCCATATTTATATCCCCACCCACATGGGCAAAACTCTCAAAATTCACATACATCATTCCTGTGTTTTCCATTTACCTCAGCCTGGAAGTTGCACATTTGTCAGAGTATAAAAAACAAGAGCATAGAAGCTTAGGAAGAACCAAAATACAAGAAGGGTTTCGTTTTTCCCCCCTTTTTTTTCAGTTCAAAAGCTTTGGAAATGCTGAGACAGTGAGGTGTTCGCTTAGAATGGCCGTTCTGTGCTGGATGGATTTGGCTTTTGCAAATTCTTTGGATCACTACAGAAGGAGACAACATCAATTACCACAAAAACAAACAGTTGTGCTAGAAGGAATAACAAGATACACAAGTTCCTCAAAAATGGGTGCTAGTTTCTGCAAGATCTCCCCAATCATTTCAGCTTTTGTTTTCTTCCTGTTTTTTATCTCCTCCGTCTGTCCAGTTCGGTCAGTAAATTTCAACGACACCAATCAGAATTTCTGGCCGGGGGACGCGTCGAAGAAGTTGAAGTTCATCAGAGCCCATCTTAAGAAAGTCAATAAGCCCGCTATTAAGACAATTCAGGCAAATTTCTTGGCTTAGAATCGAAGGGCTTACAACTTACAAGTTTGGTTATTAGATAAAAAGAATCTGATGTTCCACTCGTGTTTTGTCCAGTTATCCCATGTTTTCTTGTTTGTACTCTGTTTTTGTCCTGTTCTAGTTTTTAACTCAATTTTTAATCAACTGTTTTTATTGCAAACAGAGCCCTGATGGTGATATCATAGATTGCGTATTATCTCACAAACAGCCAGCTTTTGATCATCCCCAATTAAAAGGACAAAAGCCACTGGTAAAAAACAACATAATTATTCTCTAATACACTGGCTTGGAAGTCAAAAATGTTTCCTTAATTTATTTTCTTGAATTTCTAGGATCCACCCGACAGGCCAAAAGGGCACTCCTCGAGAACCAGCATTATGTATGAAGAAAATTTTCAGGTGTGGAGTATGTCTAATGAATTCTGCCCAGAAGGCACTGTTCCAATCAGAAGAACAACAGAGAAAGACATTCTCAGAGCAAGCTCCATTCGACAATTTGGAAAAAAAATAAGAAGGCCACTTCGAAGAGATTCTTCCAGCAATGGTCATGAGGTTAGTGCTAAAAAATGAACAAGATATTTGTACTTCCAGTTTATGTAAATTTGGTCCTTCTTTAGCAAGTATAGTTGAGTATATTTTTTTTTTCTTTATATATATATATATATATATTTCTGGCCATAATTTATTACTCTTATACTTTTGGGATTACAGCATGCTGTTGGATATGTGAGTGGAGATGAATATTATGGAGCAAAAGCGAGTATAAATGTGTGGGCTCCTGTGGTTGCAAACCAATATGAATTCAGCTTGTCACAAATGTGGGTTATAGCAGGTTCATTTGGGGATGATCTCAACACCATTGAAGCTGGTTGGCAGGCATGTTCATCATTTTCAGCTCTACTTAATTTTCAGTTAGGCTAATCTTTTTAATATATATATATATATATATAGATATGCAATACGTCGTATCAATGAAATTGTATAATAACTAAGGTCAACGAGAGCTATTAGATATAATTAACAATAAGATTGAAAACTCCGCAGAATTAGCTTAACGGCATTGACATATTCTAAGAAATCACATCTTTTTTTTTTTCCATTTTTTATAAATATTGCATTCATTACCCATTTTAGAAAATATGAAATTTACTATCGAAGCATTTTCTCTAGAGGTCAAACTCATAATTTATGATATTTATTACTTGAATTGAGGATTTAATTTATATATATATATATATGTGTGTGTGTGTGTGTGTAATGGGTAATTTAGTAAAAAAATGCTGGGTGGTCAATTGGCCAATAATATTACCTTCACATTTGTATATATAAGGTTTGAAGTTTGAAATTCAGTGAATTTTTAACGAGTGAAAAAATCAAATTGTTGCCCTACAGATTATATACATTGCTCCTGTTTAAGTCGAAGTTTTCTTTTATTGCTGAATGTACGCTTTGAACTACATATTTCAGTCAAGATTTTTTTTAGATTTACTTTAGAATGCTTTTAAAGTTCACCATCTAAACACATTGTATAAAATATTCAAGAACTAAATGTTATTGATCATCTTAATACGCGCGGTTTTTGCTGTTGAAACCTAACCAATCTAGATAAATGTTGAGGCATTTTTTCTATCCTCATTAAAGTGGCTATTACATCTCCAACTACCTCTAAGTCTACCCAATACCCACGGATGCTAGTTAATTCAATTATTATTGCAACAGGTAAGCCCGGAGCTTTATGGGGACAACTATCCTAGGTTCTTCACGTATTGGACTGTAAGTATGATTAGTTCTCTCTGCTTCCTTGTTAAGGAAAATGATGTCTAATTAATTAATGTCGACCGGACCTTAATCATTACAATTCAACCTGGCATGCGGATAATTAAGTACGATAATCAATTGATTAATGAATGAATGAATTAATTAATTAATTGATGTGCATGCAGAGTGATGCATATCAAGCAACAGGCTGTTACAATTTGCTGTGCTCAGGGTTTGTCCAGACCAACAATAGAATAGCAATCGGGGCAGCCATTTCACCAACTTCATCGTATAATGGTGGTCAATTTGACATTAGCTTATTAGTGTGGAAGGTAATTTCACTACACTAATATTATTTATTAATTAGTAGTTGATTTTTTTTCTTTTTTATGCTATTTTTAAAAGTTTTATTTCTTATTTTGTCTTACATTGTTGAAAAGAATAAAAATAAAGAATAACTATTATTGATGCAGATCAAAACCGAATTATGAAAATGCAAATTAAATATATATATATATATATATATATCCCATTAAAAGCGAATTAAAGATTGCTGACTTGGGCTAAACTAAAAAAAAAGAAAGAAAAAGAATAAAAAAATAAAGGCTCTGAATTGTTTTTCGCATTTATTTATTGGGGTTGGGAATTGGGACTGACGGGTGGGGAGTGAAAAGGAGGTGAGGAGCACAAATTTTAATCATGCATGCTCACCACCCAGCTAACATACGCATGTTGTGAGATACACTATACAAGATTGCATTTTACGGTAGAATCACTCTACGGACACAATTATTTTGCTATGTGCCTTTTTGTGCTTTCTAAGATTCTTTCCACTCTTTTTTCCCAAGCAAAGATATCTGTCATCTGACCCATCCACTTTGTCAATTTATCATTTTAATGCCTTTCATTATTCCTATTACTTATTAGCCCCGCTTGCCAAATTCCTATTCAAAATTACTTTTCTTAGTACTTATATTTAGCACCACACATTCTACCATCCGGACATTCATTGCATGAATTTTTTTTTCATAATTTACGCGCACACAAAATTCCTTGTAAGTTTGACAGCTGATGTCACTTAGCCAACTAATCATCATGTCATTTTATAAATATATATATATATATATATATATCAAGTATATTAAATTCATACTCAATTATTTTTATAAAAATAAAGGACTCTGACTAAGGGACCGAGCCAATAATATTCATGTTGGTTTGTTATTTTGCAGGACCCCAAGCATGGGAATTGGTGGCTAGAGTTTGGGAATGGGATTTTAGTTGGATATTGGCCATCTTTTTTATTTACACATCTTAGGGATCATGCAGGTATGGTCCAATTTGGGGGTGAAATTGTTAATAGCCAAAGTTCAGGGTCCCATACATCAACCCAAATGGGGAGTGGGCATTTTGCAGGAGAAGGGTTTGGAAAAGCATCTTATTTCCGAAATCTTCAAGTTGTTGATTGGGATAATAGCTTAATCCCTTTATCAAATCTTAGAGTTTTGGCCGATCATCCAAATTGTTATGATATACAAGGGGGGATTAATAGAGTTTGGGGGAATTATTTTTACTATGGAGGACCAGGGAAAAATCCCAAGTGTCCTTGAACACAGACAGTATATGGGTGTTTTCTTTTTCTTTTTTGATTTTTTGGGGGTTATTTTAGGTTATTTCCTCTCTGCTTGGGTTATTCTTTCTATTTTTCCTTCTCTAACAAGTGATCCATTAATCATACCACTTTTAGGGCATTGTAAATTGGTAAATGGAAATAGTATATATATACCATGTTTTTGTCGTGCTCATTATATATTTTTCATCATTTTTCTCGAAGAAAAAGGCATGCATATTTCTTCTTTTTCTTTTTTTCTAACTGTGTGTAATGAGTACTATATAATTTTAATGTAAATGCGCTAGAAGCTATTATATACCACTCCAATTAGGGGCCATAATTAATCTCTACCAAGCCCACTACAAAAATAATTAGTGAGGAACATCAATGATCTCAAGAAATTATCAATATTGCTTCTTTTGCAACTTGAATTAATGTCCTACATAAGCATAAAAATAAATCATTTTGGCCTAAGAAAATCAACAAAGATAAAACATTACTAGAACGGAACCAAAATTTTAATCGTTTGGTGAGATTTAATATTTACAAAATATGAAGAGAGCCCCTTTTAGAGTGCGGAATTTTAAAACTTTAATAAATAAATGTATATAATACAATTATATATAAAAATATTTTAGGAGAGACGGCTACTTTACAGTATCTTGATGCTCATCCTTCTTCCCTATATATTACTATAATGAAAAAAAAGGAAAAAAAAAGAAGGGCAAAATGAATATTTTCTTTTATTCATACACATACATATATTAGAAGTATATTAAAATTCAAATTTCTATCCTCTCCCATGATACAATAGACATATGCCATTGAGCACAAGCCGCCCAAGAGCAAAAGGAACATCATTTTACCTGGTTTACAAGCAAACGCCATAATTAACATGGGATTAATGAGTGAGTGTGAACAGCTAGACAAAAGCCTAGAGAAAATCATATTTATGGTATTGTACTGCAACTACCACATTTATTTAATATATGCCAGTAATATATATGTACGATCGGGTTATTGTTGACTTTTATTAAACTTTGTAATTTTGAAATTGAAATATTTGATGGCAGCTACTAACTGTCTTCTGCTTTCTTCTTAATGAATGAATGCACCCAGTCCAACCTCACTTCGACAAAACTTCGACAGTCTGTAGACAACATTTATCGCCATTACTTAGGCGTGGCCGGTGCTCCGTCCATACTTAAGAAAAAAGTTGGTACTTTTTACGATTAAACTTTTTTTCTTTTTCTTTTTCCTTTTTTTTTTCTTTTTTAAAACCGGATATTGTTATACAATATGAATAGATTCATTTCATGTGGAGCCAAAAAGTCTTGCTAGACTTTTCAAATCATTATCCAAAATATTTAATATGGAACAACGATGTTAAAGAAGCATCTATTTTCTAGGGCATTATATGCATATTGCTTTTTTTTTTTGTACCAAAATTCCGGTACTGTGTGAAATATGATTCAATGTCATGTTGGAACGATAAATAAATGTAGATATATGTGTTGAGGTGTGCAATTCAACTTGATGTGATTGAAAGTCCATTATAGTGAAAAGATAGTGTTTGGGGTGAATTTGACCACGTAGGTCGAGTGATCCAAGCTATATTTCTCTCGAGATCTGAGATCTGCAACCATAACATATGTTAGACTAGTCGAGGTGCCCCTAGTTAAGGCACTTTGATGCTCAAGTTAATTCTGATCGAGATATAATAATTGAACAGAAAACTGAGAGTATTGAGGGTTTATAGCGTATTTAGCATTACCTGGAATTTGGTTGGCCAGGATGTATTTATAGCCTTCTCCTGAGGTGTGATATGTTGGAGGTGCCCCTATCATGTGTACTAACTTTTGCCCTTGCCAGGGGATGATGGTCATTCCATATCCAAATCTCTGTACTGTTCCAGGTGGTTGAATCTCCTATTTTTCAGGGTGAACAGTACCTATGGAAGCACCTCTCTGCCAAAGGTGGTGGCAGGGTTGGCAGAGTTGGTGGCAATGATTGTATCGATAGTCACGTGCCATTAATGTAGAGGCATGCTGTCTGTCAGACTAATAAATGTGGCAAAGATTTGAGTTAGTGCCAGAGTGGGTCCTGAGGTTGATATAGGTCGATCAGACCTGACTGATCAACCATGGATCCCTGCTTAGTAAGGTCGACCAGATAATTATTGATGGGCGCTCTGGCTTAGATTTGATGTTAGGCTTATTGGGTCTACTAGGCTATTCCATATCATGAGTCCCCTAACTCGTGGTCTTGATCGAGCTTGTCGACGAAAAGGAGTAGAGAGTTAATAGGTAGTCACAGTGGTTAGCCATATTCGATCTGGATTTTTGAATCCTGGACCCAAGTTTTTGAATTGGCGATTAGGGTTTGAGGTGGTTTCACTGCATTTAATTTGCCTATTAGTGTGCAGAACACAAAGCGTACTAGGGCAGGCTGTCATCATAAAAGTCGCTCGGGTTCCCACATGTGAACACCTATAAATAATGGGATAACTAACTCCATTAATACTTTTGTTGCTGACACATCTGGTCGAATTTGCTGCCTTTGAAGTTCTCCAGTTTTTATGTGCTTAGAGTTTTCAAGATTTCCATTGTGAGTGCCTTTGCCTATTTGTTCTTTTCTACCTTTTCGTTTATAAGAGCATATTTTTTGGTTCGGATAGTGATGATACTAGTCCAGAGGGCATGGCCCATCAGGGGGAAATTGAGGGGGAGAGCACATCTCAAACATCTCATGAGAGTGAATTAAGTTCGTCAACGAGCGATAGCTCGAGTTCGAGCAGTTCCAGTAGCGTGAGTGATATGGGATGGAGATGTTGGCCCTAGTGTTGTTCCTTTCCTATAACCCAGGGTCGACTGTTTACCCCCGACCATTATACTGAGATAGCCTCTAAGATAACCTCTGCTGACCTGATCCGCATTAGGGCAACGTACCATATTCCTGAGGAATACGGATTGATGGTGCCAGGGGCACAAGGTAGAATGCATCGACCTCCTCGGGGGTGTATAACTATATTCGAGGAGGCGTTAAAATGTGGCCTTAGCTTTTCGCTAGCACAAGCAGTAGTCGATTTCTTATTAGACTTGGAAGTCTGTATAACCTAGTTGCACCTAAATTATTTTGCCACTTTGTATAGTTTTACCGTGCTAATGCACTTGTACAACCAACCCACCTCCTTTGCCAACTTCTTAAACTTATTCCATTTACCCATGTTGCGGAAGTTGAGTAGTACTGAAGAGTCTAGTTTTTACTACTTGGCTGCTCGACCCCGGCGGAAGTTTTTAGTGTCCCCTACCTCTTCTTATGGGCAAGGTTGGAAAAAACACTTTTTCTATATTTGGGGGTTAGGGGTTCTTACAATTCCAAGGGGCTAGTGGAGAGGGCTTATGGAGATGCCCAGGGACCAAACACCTAGTTGGCCTAACATATTCATAGGGATTTTGTTGAATTTGGGCAAATGGAGGCCTCAGTTCTGATTGAAGAGAGGTGTTTGATGTTGGCTAGCCTATCACTGGCCTAACGCAACCTGCCTGCAGGCAATCGACTAGGTAGAGACTTTTATCGACTATTTTGATTGAACAATTCATCTTTTTGCTTGAGTTTGTTGTTTGCTTATTTTGTTTGCATGTGCAGATTGAGAGAAAGTAATAGCCTACAGCCGCACTAAATCCCAGGCCCAAGCGCTAAAAAATGAGAAACATCATCGAGTTGTTGCCACTTAATGAGAAGGTGCTCCTGCGGAACAGACGGGCTTGACAAGATTGACGTCTGCACCACCACCACCACCACAAATCAAGTAGGCACCCGAAATGCAATCTGCTCATCGCGAGGAGCCCATTCGCAGCAGCCCTATAGCTTGGGGTAAGAGAAAAATGGTTGAATAGGGAGGCTCGACGCCGAAAACGACCATGGGGGTAAAAGGAAGCAAAAAGTCGTGATAGGTTATGACCTGTTTGGTAAATTCGGTGATGGCGCGTTGTTCTAACTTCCCTAGCAATTTCATCCTCGATTCGCCATCGACCCGAGTCGGGAGATAACCGACTCAACCTCCATCATCCAAGGAGGGACATCGGGTACTGAAGCTCTGAAGTGGATGTTGTTAGGGCTATTCGTAGCCAATCAACGAAAGCTGATGAACCTTAGTCAGATTAGGACTATGAAGGCGTTGTCCTACTATTATAATGTGGTAAGTATGAGATCGATAGTTCTGCCCCCAATTTTTCTTTTTTATGTTAGCTAGAAGAATAACATTTTTATGTTTCAGATAAGATAATTAGGCTACAATATGTACCGTCGATCCGAGATAGCCTTAGCTGACAGAGAAGAATTACAGGCAGGCGGGGAGATGGAACCTCAAGGTACAGCTTGAGGCCTCCCAGCTCTAGGTCGAGCAACTGAATAAGAAAGTAGCCGATCTCCAGGCGTAGCTTAACTCTAAGGATTAATAATTGGTCCAGGCCATTGAGGATTGGAGCCAGATGGATAATATAATAAATAAGGCCTAGCTGGACCTGCAAGTAAGCTACAGTTTTGCTCGGGCTCGAGGCCATGTAGAGGCGACTGGTGAAGTGAAAAAGGCTTTCACACGACATCTCCCTGTGATGCAGCGTGAGGCTATTGAACAGTTTATCTTGAGCACAGCCTTTTAGGATGCAAGCGTGATTGCATCCCTTGATGATGCACGCGAAGCGTTCCATAAGGCCATAAAGCAGCTCGAGCACATGGGCTATACCTTTTAAGCTGAGGATAAGAGCAGAATTGGCCTTACGCTGAACGAGAAACTAGAGCCTTACCTTGATCTTGAGTAGGGCAGAGTCTTAGCGGGCGAAACTACGACTGTTGTACCAGATATGCCACTAATTGAAGCGCAAAAGAAGAAGGCCGAGGTTGATGTAAGGTTGGAGCAACTAGTCGCTAAATTTACATTCGTCGAGGACCTCATAGTGCAAATGAGGGAGAAAGAGCTCAATATGGCACAGTCCGTACTGCGATCAACTAACTTTATGAGCGACATCGCAGGACCTTCTGAACTTCCTCAAGCAGTTTCATCGCTCGAATGCGTGGAGCCAAAATCAAACTCTGATTGGGCTGAAGGCAACTAGAATGAGCTAAGCCAGAGCTGAATCAGCTTTTCTCTCGTGTGTTTTTTTTTTTTTTTTTGTGTAATAAGCAAGTGATAGATGAATAAAGGCACATTTTCCATTTCTTTTCCATCCTACTGTGCTCTACGTAGCTTTTGATTTTTGTTGTGATAATGTGGAGAATATTTGATTGCCTATTGTGTAATAATTTCTTTGCATGACTGTGCCATCGATTAACTAATACTCCTAGTCGACTATTTATTCGACCCTTGGATTTAGTTGCCAACTGGAGGGAACCACATTCTTCGCCAACTACAAGGTTGACAAAAATTTGGGTTATTGCTTGGTGCAACTCATTCATCGACAAGGAGGTTTACAAAGGATTATTACTTCATCAACTATGGGGTCAACTATGCTCTCGGCAGCATGAAGCCACTTGAGTGGCAACAAAGGCTACTTATTCATCAACTACAGGGTCGACTAGAGTCTTGAAGGCTAGGAACCGTTTAGGTGGCAGCAAGGGGCTGTTTATTCGTCGACTAGGGTCTTGACAGCTAGGAGCCATTTGGATGGCAGCAAGGGGCTGCTTATTCGTCGACTACAGGGTCGACTAAAGTCTTGAAAAATAACAATTAACTCAATATAATTGGGATTTTATTCAAGCCAAAGGGATGCAAAGATAAGTACTATACATCTTCAAATATAAAATTTCCTGAGATTGACGGCGTTCTATGGGCGGGGGAGTATTTCTCATTACACGTTGGCCAGTTTATAGGTATTGTGTTTCGCTATCTTGATGACAGCGTATGGCCTTTCCCCATTTCGATTTGAGCTTGGCCACTTTCTTGAAGACCTCCATTTTTTTGAGGACGAGATCTCTGATACTGAAATGGCACACTTTGATCCTTTTATTATAGTTCTCGGCCATCTTCGACTTGTAGCGCTGCATAGTATTATAAGCTTCTTATTGATGCTCGTTGATAGTTTTGAGGTCGAGTTTCTTTTTTGATGTGCTTCTTAGTGGGTGCAAATAGATTATTCGAGTAGTATGTTGGATCAGCTTTGAGGGGATGATTGCTTCCGACCCGTAAACTAAACTGTAAGGAGTATGACCGGTGGCTGTTCAAGGAGTCATCCTGTAGCCCATAGTACGCTGGGCAGGTCATTTGCCCAATTCAAGCTGGTATCCTGAATCCTGGCCTTTAGCTGGTTAAGGATACCCAAGGCCTCGTACCAACCTCTCATGTTCTTACTTTGGAATTGAGTGTCGTTATCTAAAATAAGGACTCTCAGCAGGCTAAAATGGTAAATGATATATTCCATATAAAACTTTTGATGGCCGTGTTTGTTATCTTAGGAACAGTCTTGGCTTTGACTTACTTGGTAAAATATTCAACCGCTACAATTATGAACTTTCATTGCCCTATTGATCTTGGCAAAGAGCCCACAATATCGATTCCCCATTGATCAAATAGCTAGGAAATTTGGACATTAACCATTGGCATGGCCGGTTGATGTGGCAAATTGGAATGAACTTGACATGATGCACACTTGCGTGCGAAATCCACTGAGTCTTTCAATAATGTTGGCCAAAAGTACCCATACCTGATTATTTTGTGGGCAAGGGACCTCCCTCCAGAATGGTTTCCACACATATCTTCATGAACGTCCTGTAATACTTCTAGTGCCTGATCTTGTTCTAGACATCTCAAGGGAGGTCCAACGAAGGATCTTTTATACAACTGACCATGTGTGTCGAGTGTAAATTTGGAGGCTTGACCTCGAAGGCGCCGAGCCTCATTCCTGTCATTAGGAATAGTACCTTGGTTGAGATATAATTTTATTGTGGTCTGTCAAGAAATTATCGTCTCCTCAATGCTCGTTACCAAGTTCTCATCGAAGAGTGCAATTAACGGCTTATCTAAGACCAAAAATGTGATTTTCTTGTCTCTTGTTCCTTTGATGGAGCTGGCAAACTTGGAAAGAGCATCTACTTGATCATTCTTAGATCGAGTGACTTGGTTGAGAGTAAAACTTTTGAATGATTGTTGCAACTTCTTTACTTCAGCTATGTACCAAGTTATTGATTGCTCCTTGGCTTCAAAATTTCCCTCGACCTGTTCCACTACTAATTGGGAGTCCGTAATCGCAACCAAGTATTTGACCCCTCGTTCAAGCATCATTCTCATCCCTGCAAGCAGGGCCTCGTACTCTGCCATGTTGTTCGTGATTGTATAGTACAATTTGATTGCAAAATCATACTCCTCTACATTTGGGGAGTGGAGAGAAACCCTTGCTCTTTATCTGGATATGGTTGATGACCCATCGATGTGCAAGGTCCAAACGAGAGAGGCTTGGACACTCGTTTCGAGCAAGTAAATTCACTTTGCAATAAAGTTGGCAAGAACTTGCGCTTTGATGGCTGTTCGAGGTTGAAAACTAATATCGAACTCCCCTAACTCAATCGCTCACTTGGTCAATCTGTCGGACGTATTGGGCTTTGCCAATACTTACTTTAACGGTTGGTTGGTTAGCACTATGATAAAATGAGATGGGAAGTATGGTCTCAGCTTTCGAGCTGTGGTTATGGTTACCAATGCTAACAAAAATTTCCCAATTTTTAAATAATTATGCTCTGGCCCTTGGAGTGACTTGCTGCAATAGTAGACTGGCTGATGGCTGCCATCTCGGGTTGATACCAATACCGAACTGATCGATGCTTCAAATATTGCCAAATATATCTAGAGTACTTTTTTCGATTTAGGTTTTGCCAATATAGGGGGGTAAGACCAAATACTGCTTCAGCTCAACTAGCGCCCGATCACATTGCTCCGTCCATTGAAAAATTATCTTCTTGGCATTTTGTAGATTTTTGAAAAAGGGTAGGCTTTTGTCGGCCAATCTTGCAATGAACCTTCCCCAGGCTATGATTCTCCCAACCAACTTCTGATCGTCTGAGATTGTTCTCAAAGGGATAACATCTAGAATTGCTTGAATTTTTTGTGCGTTCACCTCGATACCTCTTCGGTTGACCATATAACCCAAAACATTTTCTCCTTGAACCCCGAATGTACATTTGTTTGGGTTTAGCTTCAATCCAAACGCTCTTAGGATTCCAAAAGTATGATTGAGGTCGAGCAAGTGGTTTTAGGCTTTTTCCTTCTTTACTATCATATCATCGACGTAAACCTCCATCAATTTTCCAATCTCATCTTTGAATATGAAGTTGACAAGTCGCTGATAAGATACCCCGATATTTTTTAATCCAAAAGGCATGAGCAGAAAATAGTATAACCCATTAGGAACAACGAAAGAGGTTTTATCCCTATCCTCGAGTGCCATTAAGATTTGATGATAGCCTTAAAATGCGTCTATCATGCTCAATAACTCACACCCAACAGTTGAATCAACTAGTAAATCTATCCGAGACAAGGGGTAAGGATCCTTAGGGCATGCTTTATTTAAATTGATAAAATCATTACACATCCGCCATTGTCCCTCATTTTTTGGAACTAGGACAACATTACAAAGTCAAGAGAGGTACTGAATTTCTACAATATTTCCTGTATCTAAGAGTTTTTTGACCTCCTCCTCGATGATCTGCATCCTCTCGGTGTTAAGTGTCCTCGTCTTTTTTTGATCAATTTGTACGAGGGGTCAGTGTTGAGGTAGTGCACAATGATGTTGGGGTCTATTCCTTGGAGGTCAGATGCCTTCCACATGAAGATGTTGATATTTTTCCTTAAGAAATTGACCATAAGACACTCCAAGTGAGGGCCCAAGTCTGTTCTAATGCGGGTCATCTTGTCGGGGTTATCCTATTTGAGCTTAATGGTCTTAAACTCCCCGACGGGCTCCATTCTGGTGTCTTCCAACTTTCATTTCTTGCTGGTCTGGGTCTCTTCAGGTTCTGCTACAGAGGCTTCTCCTGAGGTCTTCAGCTGCGATCGAGCTTTTTGCTCGTTTGACTTGATTGAGATGTTGTAACATCTCCAAACCTTCTTAAGGTTGCACAAAAGCTCCCCCGTGCCTACTGGGTTTGAAAACTTAACTTTCAGGTGATAAGTAGACACAATGGCATCAAAGTTATTGAAGGCAGGATGACCTATGATGATATTGTAGGCAAATGGGGCATCGACCATCAGATAATTCACCATTAAAGTTCTCCTCCGAGGAGCTTCTCCAAAAGATGTAGACAAGTTGCTCGACCCCTCCGATATGATCTTTGACCCCCCAAATCCGACCAGCAGCGTGCGCACAGGTTTGAACTTTAATTGGCTTATGTTTATCCTCTTTAGGGTGGATAGGAAGATGATATTCATCGAGCTACTATTGTCGATCAAAATCTTGTGCACCTCAAAGTTTGCAATTTCCACAAAGATTACCATTGGGTAGTCTATCTTGTGATTGATATTCTTGCCCTCGAGGTGGGCCAGGTCACCGTCGGTGAATGAGGTGGAAAGTTATCTTGATAAGCGAGGCTTTATTTGACTTAAGCCTCATCTGGGTTTGCCTACGGGCAGACTTTGAGTCCCCCCCAATGGGACCTCCTGTGATCATGTTAATTACCCTTTTGATGGGTGGGTGATCTTCCTGGGTGGATTTTTTTCTTTTATCCTCCCTTCTCGAGGTAACCGACTTTTCTCTACGGAGAGTTTGGTCAGTTTTTCACCATTCAGTCTGAGTGTTTGCGGTTATGTATTTCTTGAGGTGGCCCTGCCTGATCAACCTTTTGATCTCGTCTTGGAGGTTAAAGCATTAATCTGTGTCATGCCCCTTCTGTTTGTGAAAGTGGCAATATTTTTTTGATTTTTTCATGGCTTCAGTTTCCGTCAACTTTCTGGGCTTCTTAAGGAGGTTATCATGCTGAATGGCATAGAGAATCTCCTTCCTTGAAATGTTCAATGGTTTATAGTCGTGGAAACGCTTGATGGGAGATCGACCTCGCTCTTTGTATTTTTGGTCGTCTCTTTCTTTCTTCTTCTTCTCGACTTTAAAGATTCAAACTTGAACCTGTTCATTTTCTCTTGGGTCATGTACCTTTTAGCCAGGTTGAGCAGCACCTCCATCAACCTGGGATGTTTTCGCACCAATGCATTGGCGCACTCCTTGTGTCTGAGCCTCAGGAATAATACATCAATTAGGAACTTAATCTTGGGGTTATCTATTTTGAGGACCTCCATGTTAAATCTGGTGAAGAAATCACGTAGGAACTCCCTCTTGCCTTGCTTGACAATGTGGAGATGGGTATGGGGGAATTTCATCTTTTTTTTACTGGCAAACTAGTGCAAAAGCTTGTTACACAACTGATCATAAGAATAAATTGATGATGGTTCAAGCTTCAAAAACCAATCTAAAGCAATGCCTTGGAAAGTGGTCACCAACCTCTTGGCATGGATATATTCGTTGTGCCCATGTAACTGCATCATGTGTTCAAATTGTATGAGGTGCTCGGTGGGGTCAGTCAAGCCATCATACCTTGATAGACCTGTTGGGACCTTTGCATCGATGGTAATGTGCTCGTCGATGATATCTTGAATGAAAGGGGACCCTCTCTCTCAATGAGATCTTTGAGGACCATCCAAGTTAGGTGCTCTATTGGTATTTTTCCTCGAAATCTCATCGAGATGCCTATTCAACTGCTGGACTTGATGGGACACTTCTTTTCATTTCTCCCAATTTGCCTGGGTGGCAATCCGATTAGGACATAGCCGGACACTCTCGGCCCGATTGTACTGCGGGGCTTGAATGGGCCTAGGTGCAAGGTTCGTAGACTCTTCCTTTTCTTTGTGGTAGTCACGCCTAGAGCATTTGACCTTATCGCGCTGCATGGCTCGATTAGGCACTAGCGGCAAGAGCAGGCATTGTAGTGTGTCTGTTCAAAGCGGCAGATAGCTGGGTTGAAATTTGAGCTGAAATTTGCTCACTTATTAGCTGCATTAACTGGGGCATGGTTAGCGTCACCACCTGCTCTTGAGCGGCGCTGGTGCCCGGAGCGTGTATACCTTGCTAAGGTGGAGGGGGAGGCGGAGAAGTGGACCTCCTATTCTCCTCCCTTCCGGATGCTGCTCTTCATGTGTTTACCATCTTTTCGTTGCAATCTCAAGGGTTCCCATAGACGGCACCAAAACTGATGCGACTGAAAGTTGCTTATAATGAAAGGATAGTGTTTGGGGTGAATTCGACTAGGTAGGTCGAGTGGTCCAAGCTATATTTCTCTCGAGGTTTGAGATCTATAACCATAACACATGTTAGACTAGCCGAGGTGCCCTCGGTTAAGGCACTTCAATGCTTAAGTTAGTTCTGGTTAAGATATAGTAATCGAACAGAAGACTGAGAGTATTGATGGTTTATAGCATATTTGGCATTACTTGGAGTGTGGTTGGCCAGGATGTATTTATAGCTTCTCCTGAAGCGTGATATGTCGGAGGTGCCCCTATTATGTGTACTGACTTTTGCTCTTGTCAAGGAGTTGATGGTCATTCTATATCCAGATTCCGGTACTGTTTCAGGTGGCTGAATCTCTTGTTTTCCAAGATAAACAGTATCTCTGGAAGTGTTTCTCTGCCAAAGACGGTGGTAGGGTTGGCAAAGTTGGTGGCAATGACTGTACCGGTAGTCACGCGCCATTAATGTGGAGACATGTTGTCTGTCAGACTAATAAATGCGGTAGAGATCTGAGTCAGTGCCGGAGTGGGTCCTGAGGTTGATATAGGTTAACCAGGCCTGACTGGTCGACCATGGATCCTTACCGAGCAAGGTAGACCAGATAATTGTTGGTGGATGCTCTATCCCAAACCTGACTAGTCGACCATAGATCCCTGCCGAGTAAGGTCGACCAAATAATTTTTGATGGGCGCTTTGACTCAAACTTGATGTTGGACCTGTTGGGTCTACTAGGCTATCACATATCACAATTGTAGGGGTATGTAGGGAAATTAGCCCCTTCGGAATTAAAAACATAAAATAAAAGGTAGAATAGTAAATGTTTTTAATTTGGCATATTACGACTTTGCCCTTGCATCGTGGCTAAAGCATACATGTACAAGTTATATTTTACAAGGTCGTTTTGGCATTCTACAACCGTAGAAAATGTAAGTAGAAACCCCGCAATTAATGTTAATTTGATGGGATATTTCTTAATTTAAAAATTAACTATAAAACATTTCTATCCTTAGAAGATAATTTGCATCATATTGAATTAACGTTTCTGCCAAGTAAATTAATTATATATGCACCTATACACAAAATAAAATTAATCCGAAAATAATATAAACAAATAATGAAAATGAAAACATAACCAAACCAAACCAAACCAAACCATCTTAGACATGTTGTAAGACAGTTAGACAACTCATAAATCATACTTTCTTAATTTTTTTCTCTCCCAATTTTACACAGATATTCATATCATGAGTTCGTTAGGTTTCAAATCCCAAACTTCATAAATATAAGTATGAGGATGATGCTATCAAGCAATGACAAAAAGTTATTTTGTATTTTTCTTTTATTATTTATATACACATGCACTCTAATAATTTATTAGGGTCCAAATATTAAAACCTCACATATATATGTAAAATTAATATTATTAAATTAATTAACCACTTTGTAATCATCTTAAAGTTTTTTATGTGGTGTGGTTTATGTCAGATGCCACATACCACAGTGACAACCACTATACATTTGACGATGGGCCGACCAGTAATTTGGAGTAGGTAGTCATTGGATTAGTCCAATTAACATGGGCCTAATTCTTTCGAGATAATTGTTTTGGTAAAGAAATATTAAAACAAAAGACTGACTGAAATTTAAAATAAATGGATTGAGTATGCTGCTATATTCTTGCGAGAGCACGGACGTTTTAGCAAAATAGTATTTGTTATCAGATAAAGAGTTCATTTTAGAAATATAAACTCATAATCTGAAACGCCTCAAACGAGAAATATGAAAAATAAATTTAAAAGAGAAAAATACACTTAAAATATTCAAATACAAATAAAAACATTCTATAATTAGTCACTCAATGCGAACCCGGCATCAAACTCTGGTTATGCTATCCAAATGTTTTATTTCTATGTTAATCTTTTATACATTGTCTATTTGATTAGTCAAATTATTTTTTAAAAAGAAATTAGCTAAAGAAACTTAATGTACGAATCTAATACGGTTTTAGCATATTTGCCTTTTCTTAATTATTACTAAATACTAAATTTGAAGTGTAATGAATAATGTGAAGAGTAGATGACAAGAAGATCAACAATATTACATGAGTTTTAGACCATTGAACCGTTGTTTGATTGTAGATTGTAAGAATTCTTTTTGTTTTTTTGCAATTTTCTCTTATGCAAAACAACAAAATATTAGACTTGAAAATTTATGTGCAATTATATTCTAGGATTAAGAAAAATAACCAAGATGTTATCAATTTGCCACCATTATACTACTTTGAAGATAAACGAAGAGTGCTTACTCCATCTAACAAAAACATAAAATTATTTAAATTCGAACAATGGAAAATTCCGTAAATCTAACTTTATAAACCCTATAATCACCCTAGAAGTTGATGTAATTCCAATTCTTCAGATTGAAAGAGACTGCTTGCTTGATTTGCCAAGAAATGAGACACTTGATTGCACATGGTCCTGGGGATTTAGATTGAAAAAGTTGAAAGCTACATATGGATCCATTAATTCTTGGCAGAATATACCATTGCTTTTAATTTAAAATAATTAGAACAGCAACAATGATTTCATGTTAAATTCAAGAGTAATTTTATCGTTGCTCTTTCATTGCTAAATTATCATGGAATAGATTACATTGCTATTATGTAGCTAAATAGTAACGAGATAGCGATATGGTGTTATGTGCTTTAACATAACATGATTAACTTAATATGTTACTATTGCAATTCTGTTGCTAGCGATAACGATAGCAATAGAATGCAAACGGGCTTTTTTTTGAAATCAAAATTAATTAATTTTAGCTACAAGAAATTTAAATTCAATTAATTATCAATTAAATGAGCTACTTGAGGATAAATTTGGTGAATATTAATTTTGTTTAACTCTTATTGACAAATTAATTGTAATGATTGTTTACTGAAGTTATAAATGGTGAAGAAGTTAGAGAAAGAAATGCAACGTGAAACAAATAAGTTGGCTGTAGTTAATCTGTAAAATACATGCGTTACATTTCATTTGCTTATGAGGAGTTGGATTTAGCTAATTGTTTTAATTCAGCTTATCCTAAGTAATTTTTGTTCTAAAATTTTTCAAGTCAAGTTCATTTTTTTTATTTTAACAGAATAAATGGTTCATTGTTTTTTTTTTTTTTAAATTTTAACTAACTTTGTTAGATTTTACAGTATGTAATGTTATTTGTTGGATTATAACGATATTGATAAAAAACCGATTGATTATTTTTTGTGTCCGATCTTTCAATTTTGTGTGGTCTTCGGTATTTATGCCAAATTTCATACCTTTCTTAAATATCTCTCAACTATAATTATTTCTGCTTTCTTAAAGATACAATATACTATTCTTGTGCAAGATCGTGAAATGGCAGTAAAGTTATATTTTAATAATAAATTGATTGATTTGTGTATCCATTTGTTGCTACTTCATTGTCAGCTATAAAGCCTACAATAGCTATAATATATATTAGCAATGGAATAGCAACCACAATTTTTTCAACACCAGCATAGATTAATTTTAATAATAATAAATTAAAATTGGATTGGTTACATTTTTAATCGAGTTATTCAAGTATTAAGACTAGTGATGTTCAGTTTATCTAATTCTTTGTTAATAAATTAATTATGATTATTATTTTATTAAATAGTCATAAATGATAAAGTTTGAAAATATATATGCGTATTACTAAATTAACAATTACTTATGATTCGATTATAATCAACTCGAAAGACCAAGTCACATTTATCTTACTATTTTATAAAGAGCAGGAATTTAATTTATCCTAGACAAATTTTTGAAGTAAATTTTTCTTTATCATTTTGCTAAATTTCCCCCCTCTAATACTAAAAAATTCTAAAAAAGTTCCAAAAACATATAAATAAACTTATCGTTTAACTGCTCTAATTTATTTTATCATTTAAATAATATTGGTGTATAAGGATATGCTTGAGTTGAAATTATTATCGATCAGGATGTACTTGAATTTCTTATTGAGCACAAACTTGTATTTAAACTTAATCCAATCACGGAACAAGTCAACTTAACTTGAATGAATTTTAATCAAGTTGAGTTAGAGTAGTTTTATATTTTATTATTGTTTAATTATCTAAGTTAAATATTAAATTTACTGATCGGAGTAATAAGATATTCAAATTTAATTATTATATCTGAAAAGCAGAATTAAAATGGAATTACAGTCACAATATCTAAAAACTGAAACCGAACTCTCAGGGCTTATAAATAGGCATGTAATATTAAAGATTTCAATAAGGATATGTTAACGACGATATATCTTTAAGAATTAAATTATGATTAAGTGAAAAACGTAGTTCGTTAGTTGTTGATTATAATCGCACTAGAAAGTTTTGCTATTACAATTTAAACATTTCTTCCGTCTATTTGTTGCTTGGATTTTCTATTTTTTATTTGTATGGAGGGAGAATTTGGTGGTTCCTTAATTCACAGAAGCAAATTCTATAGTTCTCTATCGCGAAATGACATGTTATTATATAGACATAGATTAGAGGATTATAATCTTGGGGCTGCTTTTGGCAAATAAGGAGTAACTTTTCGAAGTGTTATAACTGGAGTTTCAAGCTCATGCTTTATTTTCTCAATCCCATTATCTTTTAATCAAATTTATTCTTTTTCCTTCCAAATTCATTCTTGTTTCTCAATTTTCCTTCTAATATTTCATAATTGTAGCCCTTAATTAGAAAATCAGAAGCAGCTGTATCACTAATTAGTTTAGTCTAATTACGTAAATTTCATGCATTACTATATTACCATGAGTATTTTTATTTTATGTGACTTTATGTATGTTGTCATATGACTGGTAAATTGTTAAATTTGAATAAAAATAATTTTTTGCAAAGCCTTAGCCTAATAAACAGTTACTTGTATGTATAACATCCATCCTTTACCCTATGACTATAAAAGGTTTTTTGGAAATGTAAGAGGTTCTCCGTCAAACATGTCTTCTAATAGTCTTATAATGGAAGACAGCTGAGGAATAAAATTTAGTATGTCGTTGTATAACGAAGTTATTCGATATTTAGTTTATTTTTGAGGTATTAGAAGTGAACTTAATCATAATTACTATGAATTTTAAGAATAGGATGCAAAATAAAGCAGTGATTTTCCAATTGTTCAATTTGGTTCATTATATGATAGTGATAACATATTTTATTAGTGTGGTCTTCTTTGTGTTCGAGTTTTATCATTAATTATAGTTTACTAAAGGAACAAAAGGAAAAAATTAACCTAATTAGAGTGCGATAGTCTTGAGAACAAATCATTATGATATGGTCTTCCACGCACCATATTCAATTAAGGAAATGTCACAGAACTCTGAATATCATATTCTATAGGATCTTCTTGTTCATTTAAGAACTATTTTTCCAAATTAGTCCATGTATTATAATTCTAACACAATTCAATTTATTTTGATTTTTTTGTAGAAATTATGATATATGATTGTAGTTGGATGAGAAAACGCTTAAATAAAGGTCTTTCATCCTTACATTCCATCCAATGAGTGGATAGATTCCTTGACTTGGCATTTTCTCATAAAAAGTGCATAGATAGAATTAAAATACGATGTCATTGTGCAAAACTAAAAAAAACATAAGATCTTTGCTTGGAGTGTAGTTAAAACACATCTTCTTGAAAAAGGTTTATGTTTGCATACGAGTGTTGGACCAAACATGGTGAAAAATGAAATAGCGTATCCCAATCATCAAGAGAACCATCTTATTTGGTGCTCGACTTAGAATCACATACAAGAACAATGGTTTTTGAGGCAGACAAATCCAATTTTAATTGGGATCCTCCCTTATGAGAGCAGGAGTTAGGTCTTAGTGCACAAAGCTTTTATGGCTTGTTGAAGGATGTAGATGAATCATTGTGAGAGTATCAAGTGTACCTCACTTGTTGAATATCAAGTTATATAATAATATGTATGTGGCATGCTACTATTGATTCATTTATGCTTCTCCTTGAATGTTTCCAAACACAAAGAAACTTTCTAACGACTTCTATAAATTAAAGAAGATGGTCGTAAGTAGATGTGCTATGGCATCACTTTGAATCTTATCACTTTCTATTGCAACTAATCTTCATAGTATGAGACTCGGCTTTTATATAGATATGTTTAGTTCATTCTGTATGATAGGTACCCTATACTCTTGTTGGCCACTAATAGTCACCATTTACAATTTACCATCTTGTATGTGTATGTGTGTGAGTTTATATTCATAAACATGGTGATTTTAAGTTTGAAGAGTCCCAATAAGAAGGATTTTATTCATCCTTGATTGAAGAGTTGAAGGTTTTATGAAATAATGATATTTTTGCTTATGGCTGCTGAACTTTCAGATGATTGCAACACTTTGATGAAATATTAGTGACTTTCCAACTTATGGAATATTGGCTGGGTGGAGTATTTATTTGCATTGAGATTTTCTTTCTTTTTGAGAAATGGAGAGAAACTTTGTTGGTTCCTTTACCGTAGATGTTTCCTCAATTACTCTTATCCTTACATATAAAAGGTACATGATAAGTTTAGGGTGGATAAGGATGTTTTGAGAATCAAAAGATTGGCCCAACCTTCTATCATACTTGGTGAAAAGCTTTTGGATTGCTTGAATGAAACTTTTTGGGGACTTGTCGATGAATGAACTTACACCACGAAAAGGGAAAACATATAATTAGGTGAAGATGAGTATATTTTGAGAGTTACTTTATTAGGTTTACTTTTGATAAGACACAATTTAGACATGATGTATAGAGAAAAATATTTTTGAAAACATACTCAATACAATTCTTAATGTAAGGAAAAGGCAAAGGACAATGGAAAAGCATGATCAAATGTTGAGTATTTTTTTAAGCAGCTAGAGCTTCATATAATCTAACAACTTATTGGTAGGCTTTTCAAACCAAAGTCCTCCTATGCACTAAGAAAGGATCAAGTTCAATAATCACATTGATTAACTTAAAAATTGAAAATGCTAGATGGATATGCATTGAATATTGCTCAGTGTGCAAATGATAGTGTCAGGAATTTTATTGAAATGAAGAGCCATGATTATCATGCTTTCATGCAGTGAATTTTATCTATTACAGTTCGTGATCTACTCTCCACTCTAATTTAGGAGGGCTTGTCCAAGGTGAGTGTATTCTTTAGGGACATATGTGCAAATATAATGGGGGTGGGATATGTAGAACAACTTGAGCAAAACATAACCCAAATTATGTGTGACCTAAAAAAGATTTTCCCTCCTTCTTTCCTTGGCTCCATGGAGCATATGATGATCAATATCTCATACAAGGTAAAAATAGGTAGATCGGCGGTAAAATATTGATGGATCTTCCCTTATGAGAGTATAAGTACAAATCTAATTAGTATATTTATTGGTTAATGTTTCCTCAATTTTAATACTTGTTCTATTTCAGATTCTTACATCATCTAAAAGAGAAGGGCAAAGATCAAGCATATGTAGAGGATTTAAGTATAGAGGCATACTTGATTGAAAACGTGTTCATTTTGTATTTTATTTTACTTTGACTTGAATCTGGAGATGTGATTAAATCATCTATCTAGGAATGATGACAGTGGAATGCTGGATGACTTTCATATTCTTATACCCAGGTAGATGTCCTAGTATTAAAAGAAATTATAAAAGATACTTAGATGGCAATGAGTTGGATGATTGTGCATGGATGCATGCTATATAATTGTGAGGAGATTCAACTTTTCATGGAGTACATATTCCATCTTTATTTTATTATTATCAAATATACACATATAAATGTTAGGTACATTATGCTTATGACTTTTTATTTGTTATCGCTTGTATGTGGATATGTATTTGCTTTAAGAGTCCTTTACACTCACTTCTTATAATGACCAAGTTTTTGATTGTCAAACTTTGTATATGCATCAAAACTTCTAAAGTATTGATGAGCGAAGAAGAAAAATTATGGAAATCTCAACATGTTAGGTTTGTCTCTACAATGCATATTATGTAAATGGTTTCCACTTTAAAACATAAGAATATGTCTTAGGAAAGAGTATAGTGAATAGTGGTGCTTGCATGATAAGGACCTACATAGATGGTATTAATTTAGATTATTATGGAATTATTGATGAAATCATGCAATTAGAATTTTATGGACAAGGCAACAAAGTTGTGCTATTCAATTTTCAGTGATTTGATATCTTAAGACTAGGGTGTTAAACATACCCAAAATTTAACACCATTGCAATTAACCATAAGACGTGCCTTAATAGCAACACCTCATTATTATTTGCTTTGATGGCAGAATAGGTCTACCATACATCCTACCTTAATACAAATCAAGACAAATTGATGGGCTGTTTGAAATTTAAGTGTAAGGTCAAGCTTTCATTTAGCAACAACTGAACAGATTCAACCATCTTGTATTGGGATAAAAGGTGCCTTATAAGATGATGAGATACAACCATCTCATGAAGTAGGTTTTATTGTAGAACTAGAAAATCCAAATATTTTTCATGATAGTTGTGGTATTCAATTAGAGGTTGATCTAGGAGAAATTAGTGTCGACCAATGTGAGAAGAGAAAAGATGAAGAGGAGGAGAATGAGGATATATAATGAAAATGAAGAAGATGGGGATGATAAAGATGATGAAGATGAAGAAAGAAGAGAATGAAGATAATGATCAATTTAAACAAATAAACTTGTAATATTTAAGTTGCCAACATAACCTTTTACTTCTGGCATTCCTTTGTACATTATCCTGATATATACATGCTTTTCTTTGTTCGTTTATCTTTCTTTGTATATATTTCATCTATTTTTCTATCATTTAATTAATCTATGTTATTTTTGTATATAGGATGACTAGAGGCAGAAATCGAATAGAGCATTGCTTAGTAGTTAGGCTTTTGTTGTGCATATAGGTGGCCCTTCATGTAATGCAACATCTATAGTGTTACTATCTACATTTTAGATCTACCTTGTTGGAGCACCGTGCTCTTAATCAAACGTTCCTACATCAACTCTATCTTTCTCTCATATCCCATTCTCTTAGTAGATGTGTCACTATTGACTGTACCTATAGGTTCAAGAGGTGAACACATGATACTCGGAGATGTGCATATGTAAGTGGTTCCCATAATCTATACACTAGGCAATAAATCTTAAGATAATCAGATGACATAAGATGTGTCTATGAAATATAGGGCCAACATACAAAGCTCGATTAGAAGCTAGGACTTGAAGCCTTGCTCCTAGTGTTTAGGGCCATGATTATCCTATAAATTGTCTGCTCTGTGGCATATGGAATGTCGTAAGTTTATATTTATTCATATGTTACTTTATCATTTATATTTATGTTTACTGGTTCATTATCTATCAAGTACTATATGAATATGTACCTATGTGTTAAACATATCAAATAAAAATATATATATTTCATTAAATCTAGAATGTGTTAAAGAAATGAAAATATTCTTAAGCTACTTACATATATACTAAAAATTAAGATAAAAGATATAAATATATATAGAAGATAGCAAAGTAATTAAAAATTAGAGAAAATTGCACTTTTGGTCTCTCAACATAGGGTGTTTGGCACTTTTAGTCCCAAACAAAGGCAATTGTGTGATTTTTTTTTAAATTTTTTTTAACACTTATGTTCACTTTTTCAATTTTTGTTAGTATGAACCAATGTTTATCAACAAACTGAGAATGTCGGGGTGGGGGGGGGGGTAATTAGTTTGGAATAAAAAATGCAAAGCATCTTATAAAGTAGGGCTAAAAGTTCAATTTTCCTTTGAAAGCTTTTTCTTCTTGAACATTTTTTCTTTTAAAAGCTTCTTGCAAAATGGCATGCTACAATAAATAATAAATTTAAAATATTTTACAAAATTTCAAATAATTATCTTCTAGATAACAAAGTTTTTGTTAAATTAATTTAAAAGATTTTATAAATTCCTATATCTTGTAATTTGTTTTGGAGTTCATAAAACATTAAAATTATGAAACCTATAAGTTATTCAAATTTCACAATTAATATAGTGAAAATGAAAAAAACTTTGTTAAAATTTGGGAATAAGTTAAGATTTTATTATTTTCTCTCAAATGAATGGGTAAATTCCAAATTTTTTTTATATTGAAAATTTATAAGCTCATATCTCATAAGTTTTATTAAACATATTTAGACATCTTATAAATGCTTGACATCTTATTAAGCCTTTAGAAATTTTGCATCATCAAACCACCTCCCAAAAAAAAAAAAAAGAAAATACAAAAAATCTTTTCTTTCCCATCACCACAACCAATTAGGTACCAAGGTAAGGTCTTATTGTTATTCTCAAGAAGATCCCAAATACCCCAAGCAAGGTAACCATCCTATAAATCCATATAATCTTCTGCTAATTCAAGAGAAAAAAATCACAATAAAAAACAATAATGCAACTCTTCATCCTAGAATTGCCATGCATGCCTATACAGATAGTACAACAAGATACAAATTAATGTGGCTTAACATTTATCATTTGCTCTATATCATTGAACTTATCACCATCAAAACTACTAACATTGTTGAAGAAGTTGTGGCATGCTTTCTTCTCGATATAGCTTACTAGAATGTTCCAATCATTCAATTATTTGTTCATCCATGGTGGATAGAGTTGAGTGGCCACATTTGTCACTTGAGAAATTGATGGATTTGAGTCCTCTTGATCTCCCTTTGTCTTTGTCGGTAATAATTTGTGCATCAATAATATCAACAAAGCTAAATAATGCATCTCGTAGGAGCTTGTCATTTGTCCAAGGGAAAGCGCTACAACAAAAAGCTTTGTTGATGTTGCATTAAGCATAGAAGATTACATATTCAATATGCTCTATATCAAGATAGATGGAAAAGAAAATGTCTTGATTGTGTGTTTGTGTGTAGATGATCTCATCTTCATAGGTAACAATGAGAAAATGTTTGAAGATTTCAAGAAGGAGATGTCCAAGGAGTTCAAAATGCTTGACATCAAATTGACATCATATTATCTTGTTATTGAGGTAAATAGATACATGATGGAATTTTCATCTTGCAAGAAGGATATACAAAACAAGTATTGAAGAAGTTTAAAATTGAGGATTGCAAGCTAATTAGCAACTTGATTGAAGTTGGAGAGAAGTTGTCAAATCACCTTGACATAGATCATGCTGATCCCACCTTATTTAAGAATTGTTGGGAAGTTTAAAGTACTTGACATGCACAAGAGTAGACATTCTTTATGCAATTGGTCTTTTTAGATGATATATGGAGAACCCAACAATAAATCACTTCAAATTAACAAAGAAGATACTTCAGTACATCAAAGGGACAACCATTTATGGTTTATTCTATCCTATAGCTTGGAAGATGAAGCTAGTGGGATATAGTGAGAGTGATTTGGCAGGCAGTATCGATGATTGTAAGAGCATAATTGGGTTTGTTTTTTTCTTTGGAAAAACTACTTTCACATTGATATATATATATATATATATATATATAAAG
>JACGDI010005728.1:1352996-1364479 GCA_014898725.1 Jacaranda copaia | reverse complement strand
AGAGAGAGAGGTGAATGAATATGTATTTCCTAGATAGTTTATATTATCTGAAAAATATGTGTTGCTCATGGGAGCTTAGTCAAAAGAATGTGTTGGTATTTGGAGTCTTAGTCAAAAGAGTGTGTTGGAAATTGTAAAAGTTTTTAATGTTGAATCCTTTGGAGTATTTCGTATACCAGTATAAATAGGTAGAATGTTGGAGTCATTTTGCAAGTAAGACAAAAGAGTGAGAAAAGAAAGAAAAATGGGTTCTAATTAGGGTTGCTAATCAATCAAATCCTTATTAAATAATTCAAAATTTAAACTCGAACAGCAGACTCAAATTCAAATTTTAATGAATTTAAAATCAAAGCCGAGTTTAATATTATATTTGATATATTAAACAAATTCGAATCAAATCAAAAAATATTCGAGTTTGATATTCAATAACTTATTCGAATACATTATTATATATATTTATTTTTTTATTTCCCCAAACTTAAGTTTTTCTTTATCCCATTTTTGAAATCCCTAATTCCATTTCCCACTTTTCTAAAAGCCTCACCTCACTAGAAAAGAGAAGCAACCAAGAGACCAAGACTCCCTCACCCATTCTTTCTCCTTCTCACTTGCAATGCTGTCGGCTATGTACTATCTCCATCGCCCATGCACTCTCTCCGTCGCCATGAGTGTAGTGCTCTCTCCAAATTTCTATTTTTATTGTTTAGGTTTAGCTTTATATATATGTGTGTTCCCTAATCTTTAAGTATGTTATTTGTCCTTTTAATTAACTCCTCCATCTCTCTTTCTTTTGATTAACTTCTTTATTTGATTGCAATTTTTGCAAATGGAAATTATATTTGACAACTAGAAAAAGAAAAAAAATATGATGAAATTATCAAATTTGGGGAGACAATAGTGAAAGTTCCCTCTCAGGTAGCTTGGAAGGCACCAATGCCCAGTAGCAAATTGTAATTGTTTTGTTGGGAACCAGCACAACAAGCATATTGCAAAAAAGGTTGCTCATCTACCTCTATTCTTTATATATATATATATATATATATATTCCTCTTCTCTTTAATTTGTCTAATAATTACAAATATTATTTATGTGGGTTTAAAATGTTCATTCTTAACAAATTGTAAATCTTTAGGTGAAATTACCTGTTTATATACAAAAAATGCTCCATATTTATTTTTGCAAAATACTATTCATATACATCAAAATTTTACTTGTGCTATTTTGACTATTTTCGCAAATTATAATATAACAAATTATTGTCCTTGATCTGTTGATGATGTTGATGCGGATGGGAAATGAGTTTCATGAACTTAAGATTGGTGATGGACAAGTAGAAGAAAGTATGACTAGGAATAAAGTTGAAACTAGTAAAGATGGTGGTGGAATTCTAGAAGGTGAGAATCAAGGGCCAAAAGAAAATGTAGAAAATGAGAATGAGTCAATTCCATTTTAGAAAAAGAAGAGGAAAAAAAAACATCACGTGCATAGGAGGATTTTGAGATAATCTCATTACTTAATGGAAAAAAACAAAAAGATGAATGCACGCATTGCAAGACTAAATGTGCATATTTGGTAAGTGGACCTACTAGCCACTTACTGAAACATGCGAATTCTTGTCTACAAAAGAAGTTGTTTTTAAAACAATATAAAATATTGCAGTTTCAACTTGCAAAATATAAGATAAAAATAGCCCCCTTATTGGATAGAAAGTATGATCATATTAGGCAAAGGGAAGCGGCTTCCCATTGGCTTCTCATGCATGAAAAACATTTAATATAGTAGAGAAGGATGGATTTACCATTATAATGAAGGTTAATCTTTATCAATTTGAGAAGATTACTCATTTTCAAGCAAATACTGATTGTGTTAGTTTATGACATAGAAAAAAAAGAAGAAGAGGAAATTGAAAGAACTATTGAGAGACATTAATAAGATCTCTCTTGTCACCGACATTTCGAAATAAAAATGCTAAAGATATCCTACATGTGCATAACTAGGCATTTTATTGATTTAGATTGGCTATTCCAAAAGTGTGTTCTTAGCGTCAACAACCTCTCCCCTCCTCATACTAGTACTTTGATAAGTTTTAATATATATATTGATTATGTTAATAGTTTTATAATGATTATTAAAGATTGATATATTTCACGTATTGTTTGTTAAGTGTTGATCTATCTGATACTTTATTCAAATGCATATTAGACTTGGGAATTGAGAATAAGAATTTTCAAGTATATGTTGATAATGCTTCAAATAAAGATGTGGCTCTCAAAATTTTGAAGGAAACTTTTTCAGTGAGTAGGAAGTTGCTTTGGGGTGGCAAAATTGTTTCATGTAAAGTGTGTTGCACATATTCTCAATCTTATTGTTCAAGATGGTTTGTCTAAATAAAATTTATAATCAAGGATATTCAAGAGAGTGGTAGATTTATTAATCACTCTAAGGCAAGGTTAATTTTTTTTTTTTTTTTGAAATTGTTCATTCTTTGGATATTCCAATGAGAAAATTGATTATTAATTGCCTCACTCAATGGAATTCCACATATGTGATGTTAGTTACTTTGAGTGTAAAAGATGACTCCCAACTTTTTTACGAAGAGAGCCTTCATGTGTTTGTTGTCCAACTAACAATGATTGGGATAAGGTAGAATAAGTGGTTAAGATTGTGATTGCTTGTGAGGTTGGCTTCATGTTTTAGTGTTTTAGAGATTTTGAAAATATTTTGGTGGTTAAGAGATACGAGAATGAGAGATGAGGTTTTAATTGATTATGAGATAAAATATAATAATTATAGTGATGTGATATGTTGATTGTGAGATTGTTTTTGAGATATGCTTAAAAGATTTGTATGAGGTGTGGTTATTGTTTCGTGAGTTTTAGTATTTGGGTATGTTTGAAATTTAAATAATTAAAAAATATAATTAATTAATAAATATAATATAATATAATAAAAATGAAAAAATTACGTATAGTCCAAAATATAAATATGTCATTTTTCTTTTTCTGTTAATTTAATCTTGCTAAAAAATTTTTGAAATTCATTTTGGCTGAATTAATTTAAAATTTAATACATAGAAATTTTTTCAATTTTAAAATATATTATGTATATTCATTTGCTAATTTGATATTATGTCTTGTACAAATGGATATTATATTTTCAATCAATCAATTTCGATAATATTTTCAATTAATCTAATTAATTGAAAATTTATTAATTAATTTGTAATTATGAAAGATAATCACAAAATTGTGTTTTGTCCAAAATTAAGTTTTGAAATTCATTATTAATTTTATATGCTATGAAATTTTATATTTTTTTGTAAGTTTTGGTAAATTGCAATTTGACTTTGATTTGAAATCTTGAACCCATTTGGCTTTAATGATCCAAATCAAGAAATTGGGTCCACAATGCATCATCCCCTAAATGTTCCTGCTCCTCCTTCAAGGACATCCATAGAGATGACCTTTCAAACTTACCCCACAAACATGTTTTAAAAACCCACATCCAAACAACTTTTGGCCTTTAACTTGTGTTTTTAAAACCAAAAAATGGGAATAGCTCCAGAGGCAATTGTAGCCTACAGTTCGTGAATTTTTTATGAGCCCATTCATGTTGTGTCAAGGAGCAATTATCCAACAACTAACCTTTTTCTTGGTGTTATTTGAAAAGTAAAAGAAGTGTTGGATGAGAAAGAATTATATGGAAAGGAGTTTGTTCTTACCATTGCTAGGAAGATGAAAGATAAATTTGATAAGTATTGGGGTGAGTGTAATCTTCTAATGGCTATAATGGCTATGCTTGATTCTGGGTACAAAATGACTTTTGTTGAATTTTCTTTTAAGAAAATATATCTTGAGTATAATGCCCATGCAAATATTAGTAAAGTTCATGATTCACTTTGTTAACTTTACAATAAGTATGTTGTTGTATCTCAATTTTGCCACATGTCAAGAGTGAACCAGGAAGTCTTCGATGCCAGAATCAAATTCTTCTTTTCGTGTTAGTGTGGGGGCCACAAATAATAAGAAACATTCTTCTGGTTTGTTTAGATTTGATTAATATTTGAACTTTGTTAAGATAATTGCTTTTGTAAAGTTAGAGTTAGATATTTATTTAGAGTTTATAGAAGTCAAAAGCATTGTTTAGAAATTGAATTGAAGAGGGCGGTCAGACTATCAATCGCCTTATGAACTGGTCTGGTTTTAAGTAAAAATTGACAGAAAAAAAATTATCCTATTTTGTGAAAACTGTCTGAACCAGCAATTGGATCTTTTGAACTATTGATTCTTTTCTTTTCTTTTTTAATTTTTGGCATAATTAACATTTTTTTAATATTTGTTTTTGCCCAATGTGCTAACCTCCAAGGTTAAGGTACATTTTAAAAAGATAATCCTCAGACATTCAAATAGATCTACAAAATAAAAACTCCAAATTAAATCTAACTTTCTAATCTTTAAATTCGGTTAGACGGTAGAAACCTTTAGTTCCTTACCCAACCATGTGTAATTAGTTGTCTCTTCCAAGAAATTCTAACTTATGAAGTTGAACAATGTAACTTAGGCTCTTTATGTTTTTTGTTTGGTATTTTATTAATTTTTAAATAATATATAAAAAATATACAATATATATTATATGATTATGATGTTGCGATTCAATTACGATTCGACTAACAATTGAACTAATGAACTATGCATCGATAAGTTTTTCATTTTAATGAATGGTTCAATTTTTTAAATGTTGGTCAAAAAGAGGAACAGGCTTTCTCAATTTGATGCTTTGGCATGGTGAAAAGTGAATATATTGATGTTTAAGATGCTATCAAAGATGACTTGTGATGTCTTAGCTATTCCTATCAGTTTGTTGCATTCGAAGCTACATTTAGTATTGGGACTAGAGTTCTTGACCCATATTGTGCTTTTTTATCTAGTGAGATGGTGTAACCGTTACTAATTTGTAGAGGAGATTGGGTTCATCATCTTCATAGAGTAGAGAGACAACTAAAGGCTCATGTAAGATTTACACCTTTGTCTTTAGTATGCATCAATTTATTTTACTTTAATCATTGCTCTTTATTTGTTTTTAGGAAGATGAAGAACTGATAGAGGTCTTATTACAGTACTCGTTGGCAGGTATATGAAGTTAATGTACTTTTGTTGTTTTCTTATAGTTATATAATGTACAGTAGTTCTATCCATAGTTTTCAAGAGCGCAAAGCGCAGTGACGTGCAAAGGTGCCCTAAAACTATAGTATATAGCACTCTTTATCGAAATAAAGTGCACCACATATATATGTACATATATATATATATATATTTCCACTATGCACCTAAAATACCAATATATTTTTCATATTGTAAAGAATAAACAACTAAATTATCACAAGAATAACAATGATTCTTAAATTTGTACGACAAGTAAATATACATCAAACAAGTTCATACAAAAATATCATTCAAAATCAAGTGCAAGAAGCAACCAAAGTTTCTAATTCCAATTCCAAAGTTCTAAACTCCAAAATTTCCCAACTCTATTCATCATCATTCAAATCTTCTTTGTCAAGATCAATATTATCATCCTTATGACTAATGCAGGATCTATAGCAATCATTATCATTCTTTTCTTCCTCCTCTGGATCACTTAAATTGGTATCAAAATCTTCCTCTTCATTTTGTGGAAACTTTGACATAAATAAACTTGGTGATTTCCTTTTTGGTACTGCTTTGGAAATAGATAACCTACCTCTATTTCCCCTTAATAAGCTTGTAACCATGGAGCGAGAACTTCGAGATCTAAAATCGTACGCATCATCAACTCTCACAGCTTTAGTAACATCATGCCAAGTCAAATTTTCATCAGCAAACACAAGTTCATCATCATCTTCCTCTTGCATTCTCCCCACCATCTATTCATTGCGTTCATCTAATGTATGACTCTCCAAAATAATGGAATCAGTATGATCACAATTGTCATATCTCCGCAACAAAGCTCTATTATACTTGGTAAACACCAAGTCATTTAAGCATTGTTACTCCAATCAATTTCTTTTTTTTGAATGAAGTTGTAGAATAATAAGTTAATATAATTAATAATTAGTAGCATAAAAAATTTATAAATGCATAACTTAGTTATAAATTACTTACATGCTCCAAAACACTTTAATTTCTCTCATAACCAAAAGAGCTACAAGTAAGGCTTAGAAGTTTTATGGCCAACTTCTACAAATTTGGCGTTGAGGCTCCAAAGGAAGATCACTATTTAGCTATCAATTAACAATAAAAAAGAAATTATAAGAAAGTTAATATTTTTTGTATAATAATAAGTTATAGTATAAAGTTTAAGTCATTAATGTAATAAGATAATTACATAAAATAATTGTTTACTTAGTGCTTGTAGTGTTCTTTGCCTTTTTAGTATAGTAGTTCGAAAATTACCTTAAGCTCTTTTGTATATTATTAGCTCCTTGCTAATTTCATCTTGTATTGAGATTTGTGGCACCAACAATTCTATGCAATCATATGAACCAAACATAACGTTTGCATCTTTTTCTATGTTTGGATTGTTATAGAAACATTTAGGGTTTAAATAATGACTGGTTATATGTAAGGGTTAATGGAGTTGACAATTCCACTTTTTGTTTATAATATAAAAAATTCTTTATATCTTGCCTCATTCTTTTCAAAAATAATTTCAATTTTCTTCTTACTTTTATCCATTGCCTTGTAAATATAGCGCATGGGATGCTTCTTCTCCTGTGCTAGGCCATATAGGGTGGTGATGAACACCCTAATGTTAATGGCATCTGATAATCCGTACAACTACATCACATGCTCAAATGCTGTCAAATGTTCCTGCAGGTTGGAGTTTCCATCATACTTCGGGAGCTGTGGTATTTTAAATCCCACTGGTACTGTCTCTCTCAAGATCTCCACACCGAATAGAGAGCCTCTATTTTGCAGAGTGGATCCTTGGTGCTCCATTTTCTTCATTTCAGGCAATCTCCTACTTAGCTGCTCCACTTGATCACTAGTTTCTTGAACCTCGGTAGGAGATTTGCTTCTGGAATGCCTCTCACCTAATCTCATCCCCCTGTTTGCTTGCGTGCTCGTGGCTTCCTCATCTAGGTGCCTTGAGTAGCTTTCTTCCTCCCTCGAATCTCCATCGCTTCTCAGCACCTTAGTTCCTCTATTTTGAGTAGGAGGTTCCTCATGGATCAATCTTCTTGAAGGTAGCTGTGGTGCCACAACGGAGCTTGCTAACCTTCCGTCAACTACTCTATTGGTTATTGCTTCAATTAGGGTTTGCAACCCTGATCGTGTTATTCCTATCATTGGTTCTGGCTAGGTTACAGGGGATGAGTGTTGCAACGAAGGTGATCTGGCTCGAATTCTTAGCATCTCCATGTTCTTACTAGGTGTTGCTACCATGACCTGAACTAACCCAGAGTTCAAAACACTCAATCCGATTTCCCATAGACGGTGTCTATTGATGTTGTAAGAAATGACAATCAGTATATTTGTCGATAGTTGAAAGGTTGATCAAAGATGAGAGCTCGAGCGAATATTTTCTGGATTAATAAGTCGAGTTTGGTTGAGTATTTAGGTCAATAGGTAGGTAGTTTAGTGTATAGGTAGGTGTTTGATCTCATTATTGACTCTTTTAGCAATAAATGAGAGAGTATTTATAGTGGTGTATTTAGTTGTCTTGATACTGTAGGACCCAAGTGTTCTGCCATTCGAACATACAGATGGCTATTTTGGAGGGCTGAGATCTTCTAGGTTGATAGGTCCGGGTTGGGTGGTTGGGTCAACCCATATGAAAAAAATGCGGATCCTAGGGCTATTTTGGTATATTAGTTAATTTTAGGGTTATTTTAGTCCTTTGGTGATAATTCATCACACATGACTTACAATCACTAAAAAAAGGCTAAGTATATGCTATGAAAAAATTATTATGAAATTAATTTCATAACTATAAATATAATTTTAGCCACGAATCTTCGTAGTAAATGTAAACTTTTAATTATAATAAATAAAAATTATTAATTATCAATTCGTAATGTTGTATATTCGAAACTTAACAGATTAATTATGCATTATGCATACAAAAATTAATATATATATATATATATAAAAGTGATCATCAATTACAAATTGATTGTAACTGTGGTTGGCTATGAAAGCATTAACTTCAAACTTAGTTAACATAATTTTATAGCCAAAGTTACAAAATTTTAACATCAACTATGGCTTGGCCTAACTAATGCCTAAATCTTTTGTAGTGAATTAACTTACATAATTCTTGTATGTTATTAATCTTTAATGGGTATAACTTTTACATTATTCATGTTATTATTAATTTAATAAAATTATTGTATTAAATTAATATTTCATGACTATAAAAAAATTTCATCACTTAATATATAATTAATGATAATTTTCATTTTATTTCTTGACATCTTATTACTACTATTCTACTTTCCTATAACGAGATAAAATGCCAAAAATGTTAATGAAGAAATTAGAAATTTTGATGCAACAAAGACAAATTTAAATTAATTTAAAATTAAATGTGTCAAATTTCAAATGATTGCTAACCATAAATAAATTTTGGGTGAATTACAGTCACCACCCCTAAAGTTTGGTGTAATTACGCGTCGTCCGAAAATTTGATCCAACCGTTACCTACCGTTAGGGTTTTTGAAATTTACCATTAAATTTGCCATGTGAAATTCTAAAAATACCCTTTTGATTTATTACCTCAATATTTTTGATCAATTTTGACCTTATCTTCATGCCGAAAATACCCTCAAGGATTATACCACCATATTTTTAAGCTATTAAAGGATATAACAATAATATTAACATACTATAGGGATTAAATACTAATATATACATATAAACACACACACGCACCCCACCTACAACCTCCTACCCCCAATCAGCCAAATTTGGCAAGTGGCGCTACCGCTGTTGGCAGCAGCAACATAGCCTAACCACCTACCCATTGCCAGGCGGCTCATGACATGGCAGCAGCAGTAGAGTTGTGGCTGCTTGGCCATGCCAAATTGTTCTCTATTGCCCATGACAGTTGGCTACCATAGGTAGTAGTCGCTAGCTATTGCTAGGTGACGTCCAGCGGAAGAAGGGAGAGGTGTTGGGAGGGGGACTTGTTTTTCTAAAAAAATGATTTTTAATTAGTAAATAATTTAATTAAAATATGTATTTAATTTTAATTTATTCATTCCTAATTAATATTATATTTAATTTTTCATTTATTGTGTTTTGAATTAATTAATAACATTAGCTAAGTTTTGTTAATTATTTTAGATAGATTTATTATTAGAATAAATATAATAATTATTTTAAATCTCTTTCGTTTAGGTAAGAATATTATTTTGATAAATAATATAATGAAATTTAAAAAAATCATCTTTATTAATTAACAAATAATTTAGTTGAAAATGCATATTTTAATTTTTTTTACTTATTTATTTTTAACTAATATAGTTTCTAATTTTTTATTTGTTATTTTTATTAATTAATAATTTATTTATTTATTGTTATTTTAGATATATATATTATTAGAATAAATATATTAATTATTTTAAATATCTTTGGCTTAGGTTTGAGTATTATATTGATAAATAATATAATGAAATTTAAAAAATTTATCTTCTTTAATTAACAAATAATTTAGTTGAAAATACATATTTTAATTAATTAATTAATTAATTCTTAATTAATATAGTTTTTATTTTTTTATTTGTTATTTCTATTAATTAATAATTTATTTATTTATTTATTGTTATTTTCACAATGTAAATAGATTATTTTAAATATATATGCTATTTAACATATCTCAAAATTTTAATACATAATAACACATATAGGAGCATTTAGGACTGTGGCCATCAAAGTCAATTTCTAGCATTATTTTATTTTTTATAATTATTTTTCCATCAAGAGAATTTTTGATTTTTTCCATTTTCCGTCCCCGTTACAACCAAGTATGTCGATTTAGTTTTTTTTTTTTTATTTTTATTTTCAAAAATACCTCAGGAATGGTTACTGTAATTCACCCATAAATTTTAGCCTTTTTGCTACAGTAGCTTCTAAAGTTAACACAAAAATTTTGTCGTTCGAAATTGAGTTTGGTCAAGCATTAACACATGCATGGCATAACATTGCACATGGGCGTGTTTAGTCATCAGTTGCACATGCCATTCTTCCTATTCGGCGACATTGTCAGTTCATCAATATTCTTCGTTTTATATATATATATATATATATATGTTATGTCTGCGCATTGAAATTATTTTTATGTGTGATTAGCATATGCAATATCATTTACAATGATATAAATCAAACATAGAGAGGCAAACGAGACATCTGCACCAATCATAGGAACGATTACTAAGATTTTGAGAAATTATAATTTCTGTTTGAATTATTTAATTGGTGTCATTTTCAACCCTATAATTTTTTATTTTATTTGCAGTCTCATAAGCTTAGTAAAATTTAAATTTGTTAAGTGTCTTGCATTCAAATTTAGATTGAAAATGTCCGAGTGAGTTTTGACACCTAATTATGCAAATATGACACATAAAGTATGAAGTTGGAGGTTTGAATCTAATAGGCAATTGAAATGTGAATTTATTCTTTTTAAGTAAGAAAATATTATGTGTGTATAATTAAAATTTGTATTGAGTGAAAGTACACAAATTGTGCTTCGAGATTGGATGTGATTGCACAAGAACCTATGCATTTTTTAGGAATTAGCGGAATTATTCTCGTCGGCCATGAATTTAGGTTATTTCATTGAGCAATTAGTGGAACCATTCTTTTCGTCCGTAAATTATGTGGCTTTAATTTTGTTCTCGTTGAATTTATGATTAATTCCTCGTTATTTCAAAAAATAAAAAAAAATACTTGCATAATAACAGTAGGCTCTAGAGATCAGAGGATGTTAACAATGAAACATGAGATTGAGAAAGCTGTTGGCAAAAACAAATAAATTTAGGCCGTGGAAACTGAAGATACGAGCCAATCTGAGTCAATAAGGTACGCGGAAAGCTCTAGAAGAAAGAGAAATATTGCCAATAATATGCTTACATACGCAACAAGTTGTTTCTTGGGTGGACAAATCAAAGTTTGAATTGAGTAATATATTTTTGAAAACGAATATATCATATTTGACTGGTTAATACAGTTTACCCCTTAAACTATTACAATTATCGCATTTACCCCCACAAATTACCAAATGTAACAAAAATACCCCTCCACTTAACGAAAGTCATATTCTTCTATTAGTAAAATGGGTTAAATAAGGTTTACCCCCTAAATTATTGTGCTTGTCACATTTACCCCATAAACTTAGTGAAATTTAACGTGGATGCTCATGCTTATGAAGTAACAGTTATATGTGGATGCTTATGTTTATTTTGTTGTTTTCTTTTATTTAATTTCTCTTAAGTTGTGTTGAAT